>FLRD01000345.1:0-44727 GCA_900088485.1 Plasmodium ovale wallikeri
ATAAAAAAAATTATTGTAATATATTTTTAATTTTAAATTTAATGCAAATATATAGGCATTAATTCGGAAAGAAGAGATTTACAATAACTTTTACTTTTGATTATTTTTATTTTGTGCCTTCAACAGAAATGTTATATCAGTATTTTTCATTTATATTGTTAGTTGTATGTCTACCAATAGCTTTATAAATAATTTTATTAATAATTTTTTTTATCCATAATTTTAGTGGCATAACATATATATATATGTACTTATTATGCATAATAACACTTTTTATCAATTTATGAACAAAAATTTTTATATATACAGAAGTTAATTATTAGCGAATATATGTAACTTTGGATTTATATGTAGAAATTATTTTACAGAAAAATGAAGACATATAAAAGTATTTCCTATATTTACAAATGAATATTGTAGTAAACATATTGTTAATAACATTTATACGTAGAGGATAGTAGACATCATAAATTAATCTAACGTGTTAAAATGATAAAAATTTAAATCACGTAGTAAACAAGCATAAATATATTATTTTATAATTTTTTTTTTTTAAATATTATAAATATAAAATATACTTAAAATTCATTAAGAAATGTATAAAAGGATACATTATGTGAAGAATATTGGTTAAATTATTTAGAATAATTTTGTTATATGCAATTATATTCTTATCTATTTCTTCTTTTGTAGCTTTTTATATATACATTTTTTTGTATTTATTTAAAATATGTATTTCTATATATATTTCTAATTAAAAATACACGAAATGTTACACTTATTGTGTATTACACGAAATCTTATTTTTAAAACAAATTAATAATATCGAACACTTAAATGAATATTCCTATGAATATAAATATTTATTTATATTACTAGATGTATTAATTTACAAGTAATACCAAGGATTCTATCCTTATATATATTTTTTAAATTGGATATTCATAGAAATATATTTCAATTTTTTATGTAAAAATGATGATAAGAATATAAGAAGAACATACACTCAGTATTTTTTCATTTTTATGTATACTATATAACAAAAAGAATAATATGATCCTTTTATTCAAATTCGAAATAACAATTCTTCATAATATAGCACCAATATTTTTCTATAAATTTCGTATAATAAAATTATGAAAATTATTATATATTAATAAAAATTCAATATTATTCTACACAGTAACAAATATTTTCATATTATTTAGGAAATGAACTAAAAATCGTATCTCTTAAAGAACACATTTACATTTTATTATTTTTTTTTTTTTTAATGTGTAATATGCTTGTTTTATAATATTTGTTTGAAAAAGTAAAAAAAGCTAATGCAATATCAATGAAAATATGAATCCCGTTTTTGCCTGACACTATATATCACAAATATGATTGTACATATAAAAGTAGTAGTTAGTCTTATACTTTTGTTTTTTTTTTCCTGAAAAATATTTTATACAGATATTAAATTCTGTATCATTTCAATTTGAAAATTCGCTGTGATTATTCTAGAAATGCAAGAATATATATGGCCTTATTTTTTAACTTTTCAAAATAACTATATAATTTTACAAAAATTATTTTATTATAAAAGTGTATCCTATTTTCCTAAATACATTTATATATTGCCATATTTATTTAAAATATATATTAAAATAAATATATGTATAATCTTTATAATTAGGATTATAATATGTAATAAAATAATTCTTTACGCCATATGCGTGTTAGAATAGGTAAATAAGATGAGAGATATTTTTTTATTTTAGGAGAACATAATTTTTGGAATAACATAAATACTGTTAAAACATTGATATCTGTAATAAAGATTTTTCATTGAACTAAATATAAAATAAATATATGCCTTATACTTATTTTTTTTTTTAAGTTTTTTTTATTTTATTCAAATGTTAATTTCTGTATTCCTCTATTGTACAATCCTTCTGAAATTGTGTATTCATATATAGTACATATAATTTTTGTAAAGTTTTATCTTAATCATCAAAAACATGTTAATTAAGTATCAAATGTAATATCACATTATTTTAAAAGAAACCGTATTTTTTATTATAAAAAAGAAAAAAAAATTAGAATGGAACCATAAATTGTATTTTATAAATACATATAATAAGAATAACTGGCTCATTAATATTTCCTATTAAAAAGATTGTAAATAATTATATAAAGAGGGATTCTTGGTACCTGTATAATATTCTATTATTATTTATGTTTAAATTTTTCTCTTTATAGTATTATGATTAAAAGCATATTTTATATACCATATTAAAAACAGTCTTATTATTTAATCATAAAGGTCATTGTGTAGTAGTTCCCGGTATTATCATCGAATTTTTAATTTTAAAATAAAAATCGATATATTATGTATCAATAGCTTATCTGATCATATTTTTCTAATGAAAAGGTGTATATGCTAAATCAATTTATTATTTAACACAATTTAACTAAAAAATATAAAAATAAAATGAGTTCTATAGATCCAGATATTGTATGTGCATATTTTCTTTTATTTTATTTTTATATATTTAATTGTGTTATTAATGTTCTTTATGATATGTTCAATACATAAAAGAAATTATTATAATAATGTATTTTTACATAATTCATATATTAATTTGGATTTTTAGTATTCTTTTTTTGTGTCTTTTACGGATTATAAAAAATATGAAGAAGAGATGAAAGTAAGATATTCAAAGAATAAGGATAATACTGAATGTGAAGAATTTTCATGGAATACCAAAAAATTCGGAGATGAAAGTGCAAATGATATATGTATAAAGTTTAAAATTTTACGCAATGTTATACTATCCAAGAAGAGAGGCGTAAATTCTGGAATCCTCGATAATAATGATTATTCGTACTTGAACTACTGGTTAAATGATATGTCAAAAAATGCTACTAGCACTAATAAAATAACTATTGGAGAATTTCGAATGAAAGTGGATGGTGTTGAAGGTACATTTGCTGGTGTATTACTACATAACAAATTATATGACATTATAGAAGATGATTATCAAAATATAAAATTGTTAGAATATTTATACCTTAATTATTATAGAAAATTTACTGAAATCAGTGGTCTTAAAGAAGGAAAAAAAATACTGTGTTTCGAATACGTCAAGGAGTTATTTGATACATATAAAAAAGGTATTATTCAGTGTCCTCATGATAATAGCAATTTTTGTAAAGCATTAGAACATTTTAAAGGAGTATACAATAAATTGTATTTGGGGGATTATGGTGTATCAGAAAAATGCACCGATGTAGATCTTTTTATATTACCTACCTACAGCGATGTATCATTAGGAGACAAAATCACTGCCGTAGGTTCCATTTTAGGGCCAAGCTTTGGGACAATTTTCTCAATGCTTCTTATGTATAAGGTTATAGAAATTTAATTTTTAAATTATAAAAGTCCTATAGAAATTTATATAATTCTTAATTTTTTTTAAAGATTGTTAAAACAAATGTATTATATTTTAATATACTTTGTTATTTTTTTATATTAGTTTACTCCATTCGGACAATGGATACGTTATAAAATGGGAACAAATAAAGAAGCACACAGTAATCTATACGAAAAAAATGATGAATTATTATTAGATAATTCTGATTCGGGTTACATAAATGCTGATGTAAATCCATATAGAATATCATATGATTCAATAACAAATTACTAATTGTATTTATTTTAGTGCAATTTACAATATTAATCTAAACTAATTATAAAATTTTATCAAATGTTGAAATATTTAGAAATAATTAAAGCAAAAATATCATATAATCTATATATTAAATTATTGTAATATTAAAATATTGCAAAAATTATATGTGAAATCTTTAATAAGGAAAAGTATATAAAATTCAATTTATCCTTGAATAAATGACGATAGATTACTATAATTAGTATACCATACGCACTCTACGAATGTTAAAAAAAAAACATTCATACACTGTTACATGTTATCTATTATATGTGGACTAAAAAAAAATTAAAATGCACATAATACTTATATGCTCAATATATATATCATGATACATATTTATATTAACATATATAAATATGACACATTATACTTAACATAGCAGTGTTATATACATATAAATAGTAATATGAATTATATTTTAATGAATAAATAAACACATAACAAAAATATAGTGCTATATGAAATAACCGTGAGAATTAAAATGGCGAAAATATATCAGGGGCTTTATCGCTTTTTGAACAAACACCTAAAGATTACCATAATCTAAATATAATGAATACTATATAAACGAATATTTCACTTCTATACATTATATATAGATGAAAATTAAATTTATTGCTAAAACGAAAAAATTTGAACAAATTTATAATTACAGTACATTACACGTATTCGTGTGGTAATCGTAAAATATTCATGCAATGATGTATCAATGTTTACAAATAAATCAATGTAAATTATTTAGGCAATATACAATTTTTGAAATATATATAAAGCGAATCGTTCTATATTTTATATCTTGATACTGATTTGAAAAAAAAAAAAAGATTTACCAAAAAAAGAAAAATTACTATTATATATTACTGTACGCTATTTTTATAAAAAATAAATTATACTTAAAAAGAGGTTTAATTTTTTTAGATAAGACTATTAATCATTTTAAATTATAAGAATTCAGTTGTTTTCTACACCATGTATTCCTTATACAAGGTATATCTTAATAAAAAATAAATAATTTTCACATTATATTTAATAAATAAGCCTCTGTTATTTTTAGACATGGTAAAAAGTAAAGGAATTAAATAAATGTAATAAGATGCCACAATAAAATAAGTTAGAAAACACAAAATTAAACGAATGAATTGTGGAAAAAAAATTAATAAGAGTTTTTAGTAGATCATATTCCAAAACATATATTCAGTGTAATGATTGCAACCTAGTTAATTAATAAGTAAAAGAAATAAATAATAATACAAAAAAAAAAAAAAAAAAAAAAAAAAAAAAAAAAAAAAAAAAAAAAAAAAAAAAAAAAAAAAAAAACTATTATAACTGAAAAAAAGAAGATTATTGCCAAATATTTATTAGCTTAATAATTAATAATTATATATGATATTAAATATATTTTTATAATACAAATATGAACATTAAAATAAAGAAAACTTAAAGTTTAAAATAAAATAACATTTCGATAATACTAATAAAAACACAGATATTACATATATCTTATGTGCTGCTTGATAATTATATACTTAGAAATAGTGTATTGAATGCTACATAAAGTGAGAATCACAAAAATAAAATATTTAAAATTTAGGTTCTTGATATATTAATAAAAATAATTAATTCAAATTTTTTTAATATATTTGTTAATTTATATAAGCATATTCCTCATGAGTGCATCACAAAAGGGGATTTTAATTAATGTGATAATTGTAATTATAAATTCATAATAAGTGCAATTACACAATTATTAACATAAAAAATGCAAAAAATATTAAACAATTACATGAGAAAATTAATATATATTATATTTGTAAGACAAAATGTAAAAAGTCCTTTCTCAAAAAGTAAAAAAGGTAAAAAAGATTTATGTTTAATTTATATTATGGAATTCTCTGAAGAACAACATATAATTTAAATAAAAAAATAAATACATATTTTTATTATATAATATGAGCATATATATTTATTAATACTTCTTTGTGAATACAAAATAGATAATTTAATGAGGATTAAAAAAAATAATAGATAATGAAATTGAAGAAAAAAAAAACTTATTCACTTTTAATTACATAAAATACAAAAAAAAGAAATGATAATAAAAAAATTAAAAATATAATTAATCGAAAAAAAAGGACATTAGTAATTTAGTTCAATATCTCATTAATATTCATTTTTGAAACCTAAAATATTTATAGTAATTTATGTATCTTCTTTTTCTCCTAATAGTATTATCATTTTTGTAAAAATTCAATCTAACTAAATAGTAATAAGTACAATTTTATTGTTTTGAAATATAAATTTTTTAACATGATTAAATGCAATATAAGTCATATAAAAATATATATTAACAAAAAAATAAGTAAAAATATATAGAAATTTTTTTTTATCATGCTTTTTATTTCATAAAGAAAAATGTTCTTATTATGTTTTTAAATAAATGGAAAAAACTATATTATCAAAAAAAACAAGTATAGATATATGTATATATAATTTATAATTTTTATTAATGATATTTTTTATATTTATTTTAATGTATTTTATAAATACCAAAATATATATATACATTAAGCCTTTCTTTTTAATGGGAATAATAAAATATTTGTCTTTATATCTTTTACTAATATAATAATTCTATTGCACGCATTTAATATATGTATCTTATTAAAGCCTATCATATTTCCTATTAAATATATACTTAATGGATTATCTTCGTTCATAACTATTCTATTAGTTCACATAATTCGAACTGAATAACCTTCATATTAACATCTATAAAACAAATTTATAAATGTATAGAAATATTTTTATTATAGTTATAATATATTAGTAATGAAAAAATGACATATTAATTTTTTTATAAATTAGAAGTAAGAATAAAATTGAATGTATAAAAGAGATACATAACAAGTGTTACAATAAGTTGTAAAAAAAAAATAATACAAATGCGTTTTATGTAAAATGTAAAATCACAATTTGTAAATTACTGATTTGAGTGATATATTGTACTTAAAAATCCTAATACTTAAATTATTTTTTTATTATATATATATTTTTTCAGTGTTTAATTTTTTAGACATGAAATAAAAATTTATATCAAGACAGTATAATTGTATATATTTTAAATTTTTTCCACAAAAAGAGAGACTAATGTAAGTATTAACACACTCAAGTTAGAATATATACTCGTTCATAAATAATTAATTTACCAATAAGTAAAAATATAACATAAATATATGTTTCGAATTATCCTTTTTATATATGTGCATGTTCTAGTTAACGTTTATTATATTAATTATAGAATAAATATACATTTAAGCAATTAAGGATATATTTTTTCTAAATGATATCTATAATTTTCATTGAATATTTTAGTAAATTAGTAAAACCATGTAGAAGAAATTAATATTATTTCAGTTAATTTAATATGTATATAATTGATCCTTACTAATAATAGTTTACTTAGGTTTCAGGAACAGTATATAGCTGTTATAGCTTTAATATATGTTATGTTTTACTTTATATTATAAATAAATTTTCATTATTTTTGATTTTTTTACTATAACTAATACATATTCAAATTACAAATATCTTAGAAAATGGTAAGTGAATCTTTATATTAAAAGAAGAATTTATCTATAGAACTTTTTTATATTGTTATAATTATTTTTTTATATCAAATATACATATATTTTTTATATACATTTAATAAATAAATTTTTTTTGTTCATTTATTAGTGTACCTTATTTGAAAAATTTCCTTTAGAGAAATTATATAATGAATTTAATGCTGATATTGATACCGATAAAAAATATAATCACTGTCATTCTATGAATAGCGAGAAATGGAGATACCCGGGTATAGAAGTTTTTTGTAAAAAACTTGTAAGAAATTTAGAAAATATATCAAGAGATAAGCTTCAATATAAATTACTAAATAACCCCTGTCCATATTTGTATTACTGGTTTAATAACGAAGTGCTTAAGATGATATCTTCTTCTGTAGGTGGAAATTATACGATTCTTATTAATAGGCTTCGTAATCCATGGCAAGATATTAACGCCTCTCTAGGAAATTATAATGGTTTATGTAATTATCCCACTCGTAATAAATTTCTTTACAATGAAAACATTATAAAATTTAACGAACTGCGTAATTATTTATTTAACTTCAAATATATTGAAGAACAGAAATCTTCTACAAATGAACATAAAAAATGTTACTGTGAATACGTTTCTAAATTTGATAATTTATATAGTGATTTTATAAATATTTGTAGTCAAGATTCACATAATTGTTCTAAGCTTTCTGATCAACCAAGTAAATATAATCCAAAAGAATTTTTACAAAAATTGAATTGTAACGAAGTAAAAGAATCTGAAGAACAAGCTGCAGGAGAAACTGAAAGAAATTTTACTGATACATCTGGTGAAGGTAGTAGTAATCTTATGGAAAATAATCCATCTGGATTTAATTCATTTCATATTTTTCCAGTTGTTTCTTCAATTTTGGGGGTATTTCTAGTTTCATATATTTTGTATAAAGTAAATAAATATGAAAATGCTAAATAAAAGTACTCCAAAGTTAATTATTTATTTACAATAGAAATTCACAATTGAGTAAAAATATAAAGTACATATAGTCTATCATTCATATCTTTTCTGTTAGTTAACTCCACTTGGGCCCTTTTTAAATAAAAGTGTTATAAAGAGAAATAAGCTAGAAGAGAAGTTTAATGACGACGAAAATAGCTTTTCGCTAGAAAATAGTTCTGATATTGTAGATCTAAAATATGATAATATGCCAATTCATATAGCATACCACCAAGAATGAAAGCTATTATATTTAAAACACATGGAGCATTATTTTAATTAAAAAAGTCAATATGCAAAAATTATATAAAAAAATTATAATAAAATAAACAAATAGAATAAAAAATGACACCTTAATTATTACAATCTATAAGAAATACTATATAATAGAAAAAAAAATTTTTATATTTTCTATTTACCAAATATGCATATAAGCGTTCTTGAATTTCAGATAAATCAAAAAAATATAAAGCAACAGATCAATATTAATTATAAAATGTGAAAAGAGAATTTAATATTAATAACTAAAAATTCATGTTACTTTATATGACTATTTAATATAGAGTTAAGTTATATTATCAGTAATAATAGCAAATAGCTTGAAATTCTGGAAAAAAAAATTTCATTTTCTGATTTGCCAATAAAAAAACGTATATATAATATTTAATAAAACTAAAAATGCAGTAAAATTACTTTATCATGAAATACAAAATATTATTCACAACAAAACATTTATCATATAAAAAATAATGTCCATTATTATATATGTGAATTAGTTTTAAAAAGAATCATAATATAGTTAAAATTCCTATATATAACATATCATAAATTTTAATTAAAAAAAAATCAATGATGTAAACTTAAAAGAGAAGAGCTTGCTTTTCATATATAATTTCATATCTTTACATATAAATAAATTTTTATATAAAACTAAAAAATCTATGAATTATTAAATTACACTTACATTTTAATATAACTTGAGGGAATTGTTAATGATATTTAAGCATGTAAAATACATTACACTTTTTAAAACACATAAGGATTTCTAAAAACCGTATACATAATTTATAATAATTTATTTATGGAAGTAAATGTGTTGTTTTCCATTTCATGTAATTAGATGTAGTATTTAGAAAAAAATATTAAAATAGTTTTTTTTTTTTGTATTATTAGAATCACATAAAAATGAAATACATAAATGGTGAATCTTATTATATATATTTACTCTCATGCATTTAATTAATATAATCCTTGTAATGATTAAATAATAATTATTATCTAATTTATTATGTATATAAAACGATATATATGTTTTCGTAGTATATCTTTTACACACTTTCATAAATGGGCATACAGTAAAAATTTTGTAAGAATAAAAAAAAAATTCAATGAATATGGATAAACATGCAAATTATTATATCATTTTATAATAGTACAATAAAAGCAAAAAAATAATTTTGCGTACTCAATTCATATATTTTAAAAGTGTACTTTTTATACAAAACACAATGAAAAAATATTTTAAAAAATATTGCATGATATATCTAATAAAATATTAATATCTAATGAAAGAATAGAAAAACAGTGGAGTAAAATACGTAAAATTAAGTAACAGATATTAAATACTAAAATAAATGAAATTAAAAATTTATTTATATTTAATAGTAAAATAAATTTTAATATTATTTAAAGTTATAATATTCTAATTTATGAATCATACATATTAAATCATCAAAATAACTATAAATGTGCAATAGAAAAAAGGAATAAGGTAAATTATGTTTAAATAAGTAGAAAAAAATATTTTTAATTAAACGAACAATTAGAGGAATAATATTGAAACGAAATATATATGAATGTTTAGCGCTAATAATTATAAAAATATTTTATCTTTTTTTCATAATTTAAATTAATTTAAGATTATTTTTATTAATTAAATATTTAACTATAAACGGCATGATCATTTATTACATGAATATATAATATATCACATATTTTAATTGCTACATCCAAATATTGTATTAAAGGAAATCGTTAAAATGTATTATTACCTTTTATTTAATTCATTAAAAATATAATTATAACTAGTTATACTTCTTGTGAGATAAAGAGAGATAAGTTAAATAGCAATACAGTATATAAAATAATAAATTTCATGGTAATTAATATAAAAATGTGTTTTTCATATATATAAAAGAATATAAAACATAAATATTTTTTCTTGATTTCTATATACATTTTATATTATATAAGAAATATTATAATATTAAGAAAAAAATTATAGATTAATATATTTGAATTACACAAATGATTCACTTGTTAATTTTTTTAAAAACATAAATATAATTATTTTTAATTTTTTCCTTTGTAATTTCTTTATTAAGAGGCACATTTTGTATAATATTTCCTGATTTACTTAATTTTGGGTGTTTTATATAAACAAAAAATATATATTTTATACGTTAAATTATGATATACTCGTCTAATCTTACATTTAGCATGTGTGCTCAAATTAATACATGTAAATGTAGTTTCTTTTAATTTGCTTTATAATTTATTCAGAAAAATATATTATTAATAAAAAATAATTTTTCAGTAACACATATTTTCAAAAAAATAAAGAACTGCTTAATTTCAAGAGTTATTTTTAAAATTTAAATATATTATTCCTATTGTACTCTAGTATTAGATTATATGATTATCCTGCATTATAATTTTTTATTGTTTCAATAATAAAAATTTTTATATTACTTGATAAATACTGTAATATATTATTATAGTATTCAATAATTAAGAAACTCATAATATTCAGAAAAATTCTTTTAATTTTTATAAGCACAAAAATTACGAATTTATATATCAATCTATTATATAACATTAAATATTCCTAATAAATATTTATTTTCTAAATAATTTAATTATTAATTTAATTCACTCTAATATATATAATGTCATCTGCGGGAGAAAATGAACTAGTACACTTTAATCTTTCATTATCATAATTATTTATATATTATTACTTTTACATTTCTTTGCTCTTTGTAACAATACATATTTCTTTTATACGTAATATTATTTTTTCTTATAATATTCTTTATTTTTAGCATAATTATGGTAATATATTTGGTAACCATGGAGCTGATTTTGATAATGCTACTAAGGAAACTACTGATATAAGTTCATATGATTGTGGTTTAATTAGTCTACAACATTTTAGAAATATTTCGTTCATTACACCTTGCAAAAAAATTGCAAAATATTTAAAATATATAAAGGAAAGATATGAAGAAAGAAATGTAGATGGGAACTGTAAATATATGAACTACAGATTAAATGAAAAAGTCCAAAGAATAAAAGATTCCTTTGTAAACGGCGATGAATTTTTTAGAAACTTGAAAGTTACATATAAAAAACTATTTCCCAATATAAATATATGTTATGATAAGATACAATATATTAACAAAGATTTAATGGAAAAGTTAAAAAACTTACATGAGCTATATCATAACCTTAACACTTTTATTATAAATAATGATTCTTCTACTAATACTTATTGCAATTATGTTGATACATCTGCTCAGAAGTATATGAATTATGAAGAACACTGTAAAATACCCAGTAACAAACAATTTTGTAATGAAATAAAAAGCTTTCGAACTTATTATTATGGATATTTGGCAAGTTTTAGCCATTGTCCAGAAGCAAAATTAGATTTACCAGACTTCTTAACACAAAATAAAGAAATCCGTAATCCTGGTTACGGAAGTTATTCGTTAGAAGATGGAGAAGTTGATGATGGAGTTTCCACTGAATTTAATCAACTACGTACTAACATATTAATTTCATTTTCTATAATAATAATAATTCCTCTCATTTATTTTATTTTACATAAGGTTATTAGATATGTTATCATAAAATATTAATGTTGTTAAATGACACTCAAAATTCATTTTTACCTAAAATTTCTTTGCAAAAAAAAATATTTTTATATACATAAATAATTTTTTAATATAGTTTACACCATTTGGATCCTCGTTACGTAATTACCTGCAAAGAAAAAATAGAATAAGGAATATCTTTAATGAGTTCACAAATAAATTTTTACGTAAATCTGAAAATAATGAAATAAATTCAGAGAATAGAACATATAACATATCTTATCAATATGAACAGGATTTCTGATTTTAAACTAATTTATAAAATAATTACATTGACTGAAATATTATCATGCTAAACCTAAATGGCTTAAACATTTATTCCATTAAAAAGAGAAAACATAAAGAAACTGATATAGTGACAGAAGATTTTAAAATATAATATCTAAAAATGCAATTATGTAAATATATAGAAATATAAAGGAATAATCTTTAAATATTAATCATGCATGTAAGTGCTAATGCGTTACGATTTAATGAATGGTAAATATATTATAGAATTATATTTAAAATAGCATATTAATGTTTATAAGTAATTTATAATATGTAAATAAAACGTGAATATAATAAACTTTCTATATTTTTAATATGCAAACAATAATTTTCACTTAAATAATTTCCCAAAATACAAATTATTTACAGTTAATATTTTATAAGTAAATAGTAACATAATATGAAGTATATAGAGAAACAAAAATATAATAAACGGAAAGCACAAAAGTAAAAAATTATGTTTCTTTTTGTAAAATGTAAGTGGTCTAATTATCTCATTTTTGTATATATTACAATAAGTTGTTTATATAAATGTTTAAGTATGTTCATAATGTTAGTAACTAATTGTTACAAATTATTTATTGCATGTTATTGATATAAAAATAGTTTTTTTAAAAATACAGATTCGGGAGAAATACATAAATATAGACTAGTAATACATAATCAACAAAGTATAATTTGCACTACTTATCCTCAGAATATATAGAAAAACAATTAAATATAAATAATTTTATTTTAAATATATAATGAAAAAAATTGCTTATGCACGTATTATATACTTTCTTTGGTATAGTTGCGTGTTCTACATATACAGATAAAAAATATAAATAAAAAAAAAAGTATATTTTTATTATTCTAATACAGTGCATTTAAATTATCTGCCTATGTAATGTCTCTAGTACTTGAATATATTTTAGACTTTCTTTTTTGCATTTTTTTATATAAATATATATATCATAGAAATTAAAATTCGCTCTATAAGTTTATAACGAAAAAGCAACAAATTTTTAGTTATGATTATTTCCTTAATAAAGAAATATAATGAGATAAGAATTAACGTTTAAATAATTGATTAATATATATATATATACTTAAATATGCATTAAATATTTAATAAATGCATATACACTATTTAAATATATATATTTATACATATATATATTTTAAAGAATTTAAATTGCATTCTTTTTGTAAGTGAAAATTTAGTGTATTAATTAAACCTTCATTATAAATTGTTTCTAATTATAATATATGTATAAATGAGATATGGCTTATGCGCTTTTGTTATTTCAAAAATAAGTATAACTATTTGTTTTACTAACGAAGTATCATGCCATAGTTAAACAATTGACAATTTGTAACAAATCATTTGAAATAAGAAAAACGATAAAATAAATTTTAAATAAATTAAAAAATAAAGTCCATTTATCTGATTATATAATTTTATTGAATAAAAATGGTAAAATATTGTAATTAATTTTAGCTTGTATAAAAAACATTTCTCTGAAGTAAATGTATTTTATAATAATAAAAAACTAAAAAATAAATCATTGTAAATATAAAAATAAATATAATAACACCATAATATAATTCAAAAAAAAAGAACTACTAAATCATACAATAAATAATAAGCATGCACTGTAAAAAAAAATAAACATATATTCTTTTTTAGTTTACAAATAAATAAAAGGAGTATTATTACTTCCGCTGTAATATTTTACATTACGATGAAAATTTAGACTAACAAAATCACTTAGAAAATGAAGTAATTTACCAAAAGTCATTTTTAATAAATATGCAAAAAACATAAAAAAAGGAAACATTACCCCTTATTACTTGCATTAATATGAAGTTTTCATATGTATGCATTTATTACTATTTAATATATATCAATTACAAAATTTATATTTATAAACCATCATTTAAATTTACAGTTATCATATAGTTAATATTTGAAGAAAAAACCTATCAATTTCTTGAATATTCTAATAAGAATTGTTACAATGTTTGAGCGTTATTAATTAGGATATATGCAAATTTTATCATTAAAAATATCATGTTTATAAACTAATTAAAGTTCATTAAAGAGAAAATATTGTATATGCACTTTGTTATAAAAGAATATAATATAAAAAAGTTTGTACGACGAAAAATATACATTACAACAATGTTTTTTTATTTATTTAAAAGTATATTATATTGTAGTACAACTACTATTAAATAAGAAAAATATATACAATATATTATAAAAATGTATACAATTGTAAATAATATAATACAAAAGAGCAGGTTTATTCTTGGGAAAATAAAAGATATTTTAAATCTTATAAGTTCCTGTATTGTATTTATTATCATAAAAATAATAATAAAAGCATTTATATTATAATATATGCTGGTAAATTTATTTCATTATGAATGTAACATTTCTGAATTTCCCCATATCTAACTTGTAGCGAAATAAATATTGATATATTTTAAATATATTTTATATAGCACTGAATACAAGTTTTATTTATTTATAAGAATTTATTTATATGAAACACTAGGTTTTATATTATGTTAATGTAGAAAGGGGAGAATAATACCTAATGTTTCTTTAATGATATGTACATATGTGTAGATGTTCATTTTAAAATTATAATAAAAAAAATAATAGAATAATCAAAATAAAATTGTTACTGGATAATGCTTTATATAGAATATAAAATAATTTCCTTTTCATTATTATTTTAAAATTCATAATCAAACTAAAATATAATTTTTAAAAATAGTATAATATTTTATCATAATTATAGTTCAACATGTGTTATTATAATGACAAAAATAAAGAAAATTTAATACTTAAAGTTACATGACCTTAAGAACACAATAGAAAAGATAATGAATTGAAAAATATAATTACTTCTGTATAATTCTATTCAGAAAAAAAAAACAATTTGTATGGTAATGAATATAAATATATAGATAAATAAATATATTTTACAAGAAAAAAGGTAATCCATTTTTATATAACTTACTCATATATACGTAATAAAGTATTTTCATAATTCATGTATTAATATATTTCTTTTTTGAATTATCATATATATAGCAATTTGAAAAACATATATTTTTTTAAGTCAATATAAAATAGTTGCGTGAAAAAGAACACGTTTAATTTTTATTTATTTTATACTTTTACGTTACTTTTTAGTGTGATACATTCGAAAATATATCTTCATATGTATATTATATAAATTTCAAAGAAAAAGATCAAATTAGTACTTATTAACATATTTTACAAGAGCAACAAAGAATAACATTTTACGATATTATTATGAAGACATGTGAAGAATCTTTAAAAAATTTAAAACTAATAAGATCATAGTACGTACCTATTTTTTAATGAACCTTGTAATAATTTGAATGATACATAAGTGGGAAAAGAATTAGATGAGTTAGGATAGTAGTAATCGAACACTTTTACCATCTAATTACGTTGAATTTTATATAGCATTTAATATACATTTCTCATAACAATTTATGTGAAAAAAAAAGAATTTTATTAATATTGTGAAGATTATCTGACAGTTACTAGTGAAAATTCTTTTAATGATTCTAAATAAAAGCAATGTTAAAAATGCATAAAAGAGAAATATACCTTATGAGGCATTTTAATAGTCTATTTTCTAATGGTAATTTAAATATTTGTTCTTGCCCTTTCCAATAATTTATGAAATGCCATGTCTCAATCCATTTTTCTAGATTAACGAGAAAAAATGAATTTCTAAAATAAGTAAAATCTGATAAAGTTTAATGTGAAAGATATGGATAGAAACTCTGTTTCTACTAACTCCTAAGTCATAAAATTATAGTTCCTACGTGGAAATAGTAAATATAAAAATATATATGTAATATCAATTCCAGTGACACCTTCACGTAATTCTCAGTATTACAGGAATCTACATTCATAAGATTTATCGCTATGTATTTTTTTTATTGTTTTTTCATTATTTGTATTTGCATAATATACATGAAACTTTGATATATATTTTGAATATATACCTTAATGTAAAAAATTTCCTACTATTATTAATAAATGATTTTATTATACGTGCTTCATATGTATCTTTTACACAGTAGTTTACAATATTTCTACCCTGATTGCACACAATAATAAAAAGGATGAAAAAATAATGATAAAATTAATGAAGAAGACAGAAATTAATTATTATCTCATTATTACAATATAGAAATATAAAATTAACTAACATTATATATATATATATATCATTCAATTCCCAACAAAATATATTTTCTAAGAGTACGTCGAATTTTAATCTAATTATATTAACCATATTAAAAATAATACGAATTATAACTTCCATAATTCAATAAATGATAAATAGAAAAACAAATAAATAGTATGAATGTAACTTAAATGTGTATGCATTACATTTTGAGACATTTATTTATAACATTTTGCTTTTTTTGTGAATTTACTGCAGTATTTATATGTTAAAATTCTTATTTACTTAAAAATATTCTACGTTTTGCGAATATATCAGAACTAATTATATATATATATTAATATCCTTTAAAAATCATTGTCTTAGGAGACGTTATTTTACATGGATAAAAAAACACTTTTTATTAAATTTACCTAGTTATTGTTCTGATATACCTTAAAACTTAAAGAAACACAAACATAACATATTCTTTCACACTATTAAATATTTTTAATAATAAAACAATTTCGTTTTGTAACATCTCAAAATGTTAAAAATGACAATCTTAATAAAAATATATAAAAAAATAATAAAACACCATATCATAATTCAATTAAAATATTCTGAATATAAATTTTTGGGGATATGTGCAGAATTTTGAAGTATGATACAGTATTGCTTAATCGTGACATATCCCACTTACGTCCACTAAAATTCACAGAACATTAAATTATATAAAACAAACATTATTTACATTTTTTTTTATTCATATATTTTTTAAGATAAATGAGAAGATTATATAACAATTTTAGTAGTATTGCTTACACAAATAAAATTTATATTTATATATTATATAAAATCATAATATGAACATAAAAAAATAACTTTTCATAAAAAGTTTTGCTCAAAAAAATTATCATATGTACGATGTATCCTTTCACACATTATATAACATATCTGTTAACAATTCATATAATAAGTTGCCATTTTGTATGTAATGTATATGTAAATCTTTCATAAAGTGTTAACAAAAATTTAAATATAATATTCTCAAAATACATAATAATGTAAAAGAATAAGCATACATTATAAAAGAGCCTAAAACGGCATTAATTTTAAAGTATAAAAAACTTGTCAAAATATTTTTTTTATTTCAAAAGTAGTAAATATATAGTTCCAATTTTAATTGGAAATATATGGATATATTTAACACAATTTTGTGAAATTATATTTATCTCATTCATCGAGTATATATTTCTAATACTTAATATTTATGATAAATTAAGTATTTAACAAATTGTTTTAATGATTTTTTTCTTTAACCTTTCGCGATAATTAGTATGTTGAACTTTATTTTATATTTACGTGTAATTTGATTACCTATGCCTTTTATCATTATACATTCAGTTCTAACGAAAATGAAAATTATGTATATTTTAAAGGAAGCTGTCATTAAAAAGAAACTAAATTTGGAATTTATCTGTTTGTGAAATGAAAAAAATGTGAGAATAAAGTATCTATAGTTAAAAACTGTAGCTTTTTTTCAATTGAAACAACTAATATGAAAATAACACGCTCATTACAGAATTTTTCATTTGGTAAAATATGGTTTATTGTCATATATCATATTTTCATTCTTTTTATATTTGTTATATGTATATTTAATCTGAATTTTTTGCACTATAAGTAAACTTTAGAATATCCTCGAAATGTATATTATTTTATTGCCAATGAAAATTAAATAAACT
The DNA here is from genome assembly GCA_900088485.1 of Plasmodium ovale wallikeri. NCBI lineage: Eukaryota > Apicomplexa > Aconoidasida > Haemosporida > Plasmodiidae > Plasmodium > Plasmodium ovale. The sequence goes on from FLRD01000345.1 coordinate 18,474, forward strand.
AACGAAAAAAATTTTTTGTAGATGATGTAAATGTCCATCCATGTTAATATATCATAATTGTCATAAGAAGGTTTATGTGTATATAATATTTTAAAAGAAACAGGTATAAACATAAATAGATATATATTAAAGTATATGAATGATTTCTTTCTAATTAGTACACCATATTATTTAAAATATTAATAAAATTAAACTACTCTATAAAAGCGCAAAATCGAAAGCAATGCATTGACATATAAGATTATTATTTAATTAAAATAATATATTTTTATTGTTTAACTTATTATTATAGTAATTAAAAATGTTTATTACATGAAACAAATTGTAATATTATGTTTTTGTCTTAAATAAATTATAGGACTAATAAAATTGCAATATATTTAACAGAATTCTATTAATTATAAAAAAGTTGTACATGGCACACATTCATAAATAGTTATATAACTTACGTAATTATTTACGAACTAATAATTATATTTAATTTTAGTAAATAAGATAAAAAAATAATACAAGGTTATTAGGGATGACGGAAACAATTGTACATAAACCTTTTTTTAGCTTCGATTATATATAGGACATTTTTAATCTTCTATTTTCTTTGAAATTCAATAAAAATATTGTACATGAGAATTTCATTTTATTTATTTCCATATTATAATTTTTATTTATAGTATAGCTTTGTAAATTATTATTCATTTTACAAAAATATAATAGATGGATTTACTAAAGATTCTTTACAAGATATATCTTATATATGTAATAAAGACAGTAATAATTTTAAAAATGTTAAAAGTACTTGTTACGGCGTTTTGATGTTTTTAAATCATTTAGAAGAAATGTATAAGCATAACTATATTGCTAAAGGTTGTAGATTCTTGAACTACTGGCTATATAATGATGATGTACTTAAGGACACAAACAATTTTAATGCAGTGTCCTTTTATGAAACATTGAAAAGCGATGATAACCACAGTTACTTTTTTCATAGAGATTTATGCGGGGGTAATATAGAACACATTAACAAAGAGGTATTTGTAAAGATTGAAAAGCTAATTAAACTGCATGAAAAATTTAATGAAATTATTCCCTCAAAAAAATTGTCCGATCATGAATGTAGTGTACCATTAGAATGTTCCATTTTATATGGGACTTACATGAAAGAATTTTGTATAGATATCAACAACGTTTTTTGTGTTGAATTGGAAAATTTTAAACCAAAATATGATGCTTATATGAAAAATGCACAATGCAATGAGCATGTACCAAAAGTATTAGCGTCTGTAGAACGAGTTAATATTGCTGCTGCTATAGTACTACCATTTGTTGTAATATTAGTAATACCCTTCATTACGTTTATTTTTTATAAGGTTCATAATTATTATATTAAAAAATGAAATTGATATGATGCTATTTTTATTGCATATATTTATAAAATATTACTATAATAGATACATTGTAATTATAGATGTATTCTTTAATTTTCTTTGATATCAGTTTACGTCATTTGGTCCTTGGTTACTTTCTAGAATAAGAAAAAATAATAGAATTTTCAATAATTTAAGCGATGAAAACAATCATATGACATTACTTGACTCCGAATCGCATGAACCATATATAAATAAGAGAGAATATAATATAGCATATAGATCTACAATAAATTCCTAAATGAAATGTAATATACACTAAGGGATAATTTTTTGTGACTTCTAAAAATTGAAAAAAATATATTATATGAAATAGTATCAATGGATTAAAAAATGAGAGACAATGTTATGCATATGTATATATTTCAAATAACGAATATACATATATAAAAATTAAATAAAAATGAAAGAACAAAATTAAATTATAATTTATTTTGTAAACAATATAATGAAATGTTTAGAAAAAAGGAAACAATAAAACTATACAATTTGTGTAAATGTAATATAAAAGGATATTAGAATTTATGGAAAATACATTAATAAATAATAATAATTTGTGAATCTATTAACTAATGCCCATGTAATCACTTACAATAACGTAATATATATGAATAAATTCCATTATGAAGAGTCCTTAACAAATATATATACATGGTTATAACATAGGAGGGTTTGTATTACACATATAAATTTTGAACACGAAAAAAAATAGAAAATTTGCAGCTGTATCAAAAGGGAACAAATTTCATAAGAAAACGATATCTATGAATAAGTAAAGGTCTACCAAATTATAGGAAACAATTTTCATAACGTAGCCACAACATATACTTAAAACATAATAATCATATTTTAGTTTAATACATTTGGAACTATTAAAAGAGAATTTGCATAAGGATATAATGTAGCGAATAATAATTCATATAACCTAATGATGTTTTATTTATACTATTATTTAAAAATCATATGAGAATGTTTCCTTTACTGCTATATGAAAGTAATCATTTAATGTTTATAATTAACAATATTTTATATTAATATGCTAATTTCATGTATTGTTTTTTTCACTATATTACTGAAAAAATATATATAACAAAGAATTTGTATATGTTTGTATAATTTTCTTGTAGAATATAATCCTTTTAAATTAAGCTACATACAATTAGTGGATATGTAGAAGTTCATTATTTATTTATTTATTTATTTATTTATTTATATTAATATTCTTTTATAAATAATTTGAAAATGTTATTTAAAAAATTTTCATAATATATATCACTATTAACTTCATTACATGCAAATCAGTGTTATAATAATAATATTAAAGTAACATATATATTATACCTGTTTAAAGATATATTTTTATTATTTCATTATATTCTGAAAAAAAATTAAATATATTTTATTTCATTAAAAATTCCTTATTTATTTATATTAACACACACTTGGTATATTTGTCTTTTCATGCTTATAATAATGCAGTTAAACACAACTTGTTTGTTTTTTTATGTGCTTCATCTATGTTTAACCTTATAAAATATATACAATAACATTAAAATATTCATAGGTTCTTTAACATTTAATAAGTTTAATCAAATATTATTAAATATTTTAATTTAAAGTATGCAATTAAAATGAAACATAAGCGTATTTAAAATGCATTATATTTCTTAAATGCATAATTATTTCATTCCATGATTAAACAATATTTCACATAAAAGAAGTAAAGAGTTATTGTTATAAAAACATATGCTCAGTGTAAACTATTAATTAATAGGAACTTGCATGCAGCTCATTTTTTAGATGGGATATGCATTAAAGGATAATAGAAAATAAAACATGAAAATTTGAATCATTATAAAGGATGCATAAATTTATAATTATTAAAAATAAAGGTTATATATATAGGTAACCTAACGAATATCATACAAAAGTTATTTATTACATTACATCACTGAGGCTACTACGATTTTTTAACTACTTGAAAATTTATTTAAAGAAAAAAAAATATTTCTTTAGATTCATTTTACGATTACTTTTAATTCTTCATACTTTACAATTTTTTTGAATATACAAATAATTGCTAATAACTTTATAAAAAAACAACATATATAACGCAGTGGGAATTCATATTTATTATAATGTATCTATATTTTTAGAAAATGGTAAGAATAAATGCATCGTAATAAGCTAATATAGGAATTATGTTTTATGTAAATAAAAGTGTATTACATAAACTACCCCCCAAAACATATATATTTCGTTCTTAATATCCTTCTAAAGTCATTATTATGAACGCACTAATTTTCCTATAGATTGTAAATAGCATCACAATTTTTAAATATACTTTTTTTATATTAGTAATCCATTTTTTAAAAACATTTACATAAAAAAAGTCTTTTCCTCTTACATTTTTCAGGATATTCAATATGACTTGCTTTACTTTAATCCTTTTTATATTTTTTTATTTAAACCATCTTTTGCAGATACAATTTTCTTTAAATTTTTTAATTTTGCATTCAATCCATAATATATAAATATTAATATTTACATGTAGCATAATAAATTTAGTGATGTTATTGTTGAACTTTTTAATTTTTATTTCTAATTTTCGGAATTTTGTAAATATTAATGCGATGAATTATACTTTTTATTGAATTAATGTCATGGTATTATACTACAATGAACTTATATATGCTTCTCTTTTTAATTTTTTGGAATCTTAATTTATAAGCGCTATTTAACTTACTATATTTATATAATTATAAATGTAATTCTATATCCATAGCTGTTCTTAATAAGCATTATTATTAAACTAATATTGTGTATTATGTTATCGTGAAGTGTTTCAATTGGAATTGTATGGTACATTATATTCTGTGTTTCTGAAATTTGAATTTAAATTTTCGAAATAATTACCGGACGATTCGTCCTCATTTTCTTCATCAAAATTGATTTGTATTCTTTCTTTTTTTAAAAATTTGTTTTTTATCCATGAACCCAAAGGTAACATCTAATATGTTAAAAATTGATATATAACAAGTAAAATGTAATAATTTTTATAATTATATATATTTAATGAAAATAAAATCTATGAATTAATGTATAATGATTATATTTTAAAAAGTAATTCGTACTTTATACAATAACATGAATGTTAGACACACTCCCCACAATGCAAGTAGTATCAGAATGACAGAGCGATAATCAGAAAAACTGAATTCAGGCGTGCAAGTGGCATATGTTTGGCAATCTGTTTTAGGCACAAGTTCTTTTTTTTGATTTTCACAATCTTCCTTCTTTATATATCCTTCTAATATTTTTGGTCTTTGAACTTCTTCGCATTTTAAGTTTTTAAGAATATTCTCAGGATTATAATTCATATATCTACATTGTTTTGGGCAAATACCATTTTCATGAGTATTACGACATTCTTGAACAATATCACCATGAGCATCCAAAGTCTTCATAAAATAATCATAAAAAATTTTACAATTTGGACGAACTTTAGTTAACTTTCCATGAAGATCATTATAATTTTCACAATAATCAGACATTTTTTTCATTCGTTTCCTATTATCGAGCGTAATTGTATTATAATTAGTTTTACATATATTACTGCGACTTTTATATTCAGTTTCGTTAATATTATTCCATACTTTGCGAAGTTCATCAATAATTTTCGTTTCATTTTGGATTTTGGCTTCTTCATAAACATTTTTTGCTTTATTATGCATCCAATATATCAAACTATTACACCTATTTTCTTGTAAATCCGTTCTAATCGAAATTACATCATGTATAGTTTCTAAATTTCTAGCAAATTGGTAACAAAAAATTTTAAACCAATACTCATTTTTAAACTTAATATCTGAATTTTCACAGTAAGAACAATACTTACAAGAGCGAACAGGATTATCCAACATAGCATCATAATTAACGGAACTTATTTCTTTTAAAAATTCTATCTACAAATTAATGATACAAGAAAAAATATATGTATAACTAGGATACAAACACCAAATACTTTTACAGTACGATGTATTAAAAGGTTCATATTTAAGTAAAAGTACATATACAAAAATTTTATTTAAAGTCATACATTATCTGTCATTTTAAGGATCCTGTAAAAATAAAAGTATTTCAATTATAACAAATAGTAGTATTTATGTATATACAAATAATATTTATAAAAAAGTAACAAAGTAGAATATGTTTATATATTTTATAAGAGCAAGTAATTTTCTGATACAAATATTTATATCTTATTAACTATATTCTGCATTTTTGTAAATTCGAAAATTATATTACAGATATTTTCATATATATATATTATAGATGATTAGAAAATATGTATTTAGTATATAGAATATATAGTAAAAATTTATATAAAAACAAAAAAGGGTGTTTTTTAGTAATAATATTCATATAATTATTCCATAGCTGTAATTATAATATTTTTTTGGAAAGTTTAATATTTTGATTACTAACATATATATATACTACTTTATCATATTATTTAATGATATAATATTAATTAAAGAGTTCTTTTAATAGTATAATACTCATTTATTCTCTTAGGAATAAAGTTATATTTATATATGCATAATTTCTTTTAATTAAATTGCATATGATTTTTTAAATGTAACTCACTGATTTAGATAATTTCCTTTTGAAAAAATATAAAAAAGTTATAAATGTTTTTACACTTATAAATACGAATATATATAAGCCCTTTAAAAAAAAATTTATACTAAATTTATAAACATTCACAAATTAGAGATAACTATGTTTTTTCTCATACATTAATAATATATCACATAAGTACCCTTTTTTATATTTAATAAGAATACAGATACATCTTCATTAACTTTTTCGAATATTATATTATTATTTTTAGTATGTATTTTTTATTTGATAACATTTAAATGTTCTTTTTTAATTATTCTTTTTATATATTCATATATATCATTAAGCCTACTGATGCCAAATTTTAAATATTTTTATGGATAATGTGTAATAAAGGATAATAAGAATATGATAATCGATATGGTTTTATAAAAATATAATATATCTGATAAATAGTGACATTGCAAAATATTGTAAAAGTATTGACATATATATATTTCATCTTTTTTTTAAGAATTACATTATATATAATAGTGACTTATATCAAATAAAAGTATGTAAACTTTAGAATTAAAAGGAAAAGAAGGAAATAGTTATTTATTTAATAAGAAATTGTAAACCTATTTCTTTTATACACCATATGCAAAAAAGAAACTATATTTTTGCTTTAGCAGGTTCAATACTGCCGTTATATGAATATATTTATATTTTTAAGAATAAAAAATAACAAATATTTTTTTTTTGTAGTTAAATCATAATAATAGATGTTCATATTAATAATACATTAATACTTAAAGAAGCATAGTCTACATTTATTATTAGGAATGCATATATATTGTGTTTTTATAAATAATATAATGTGTTCCCCAGTTTTAGAATAAAATGAACGAATAAAATTAAGAATTGCGTGAAATGTGAATCTTCAGGTGTTGTATACTATTATTATTCACAGATAATTTATAATATTAATAAATTTTAATAAATCAACAAAAAATACTTAAGAAATCTCTTTGGTAGTATATGTCATAAAGTTAATAAATTATATATTAAAGGCAAAAGCAAATATTAATAACATAACATAATAATGATAATAAAATAGCGTAATGAAAATATAAAAAAAACTTGTTAAAAAGATAAATACGTATCTTTACACTTAATATATATATATATATATATATATATATATATATATAATTATAGTAATACAAACATATTCATCTTTTTATCTTGTATATTTTTTTTATGTTTTCTCATTTAACTTAGATAGATAATATATATACATAATAACATTTGTGCCCAAATGCGTGATAATAATTATAACATAAAATATAATTTTTATGTTAACCCTAAATGCATATAACTAGGTTGTTAACAAAAAATATATAGTATTATTGTCAGAAATTAATGACTTCCAATACAATAAAATATTTTATTTTTGATGTGTTTTTTTTTTTAGGTAATTTTGTAATCTTCTTTATTGTTTTATCAATTGAAAGAATTGATTATTATGCAATATATTATATTTAAGAAAATTTTCATCATTCGTTCTATGAAATAAAAGTATATAATTAATATAATATTATCAATGCTGCTTTCTTTTAATCCTGTTCTTCAAAATTTGTAAAATCCATAATATTATATATTTTGCTTATTACATATCTCTCCCAATGCATTTATTCCGTATTTTATTTTAAAGGCTTGTTCTGAATACAAAATTATATAATGAATAATGTTTTTGACTTATAAATTTAGTATTCGTCATATTTCATATGACACTTATAAGGAAAGTACCCAAAAATAAGCTATTTATTTGATTTCTTGGGGTATTTTATTTGCATTCAAATTTGGTATCAAATATTCTCTGTATGATACACATATTAAGTGATTCAGTTATATGTATCATTATTTTGTTATTTTTTTTATAGAAATATCACATTTTCCATGCTAGAACTAGTATATGATTACTTAATGCTTTAGTAACAATAAAATTAACATATATACAGATAAGATCTATGAATATTGTGTTTTTCTTTTTAACTGTCTTTCACGTTTGATTTTCTTTATATTATATGTTCTTATTGATAATTTTATTTTTTCATTCTCGTACTAGATACCCAAAATATTGACATATTAATATATTGGCTTATTATACATTTATTTATATATCATTACATCTAAAAAGTTATTTATATAATATTTTATTTTATAGAAATTTGTGTTAACTCTTAATTATTTTTTATTTAGTAATAGCATAATATCTCTGTAATTATACATATTTTGCCTTATTTCTTGTTTAAACTATATGTTATTCTTAATATCTTATATGCTAAGAATTTCTTATAAAGTTGTAAACCATTCGGTATTACTTGCTATCTGTGTTATATTCTGTATGTCGTAAGAAAGTTAACATATTTCTTTTTCGTGCTCATCATTTGAATTCAGAATATTTTTTATTCTTCTTATTTTTGGGCGTTACCATGTACCAAATATAGTAAACTGATGTGAGGAATGTATATATTTAAAAATGTAGTAACTATAACATAATAATAATTATATAAATGAATTGTATACATTGTAACATAATATTAATATTCTCATAAAAAAACCTTTTTAACGTTATATAGAATGAACAGTATCGCCAACAATGCATTTATAAATACAAATGAGATTACAAACGAATATATATTGTTCTTATTATCATAATCATCATTTTTATTAAGTAACAAACTAATAGAAATAATTCTTCATGTATAAGCACCAAATCCAAGATTTTTATAATCGCTACCAGTACAATCTAGCTGTAATGAACACTGTGTTACATTATAAGAATTTAAGGATTTTACAGTTATTTCTTTTCCTTTCTATTTTAAAAATTCAACAGCACTAGTATATTCTTTTTCTAGATTAAGAAATTCTGATACATGAGGTTTTATTTCATTGAAAATTCCATTACCGCTGACTATATCATAAATTTCTACAATCTCATCAAGAAAAGCCTTAAAGGAACTTACATCTTCATTAATTACTATATTATGTTTTTTCCTTAACCAATATAAATTTTCAGAATAAAGACGTAAAATCATATTAATTTGAAAAGTATCCTTATCTATCTTCAAATAGATTATATAGTGGCATTCATTGTATGGATTTATATAATTATTATGCTAAATTAATGATCGATAATAATTACTAATGTTCTCAGAAGAATGTTTATTTTTATACGTTTCTGAATATAACCAGTAATTAAAATAATCTCAGAACTTATCCTTATAATCATTTGTTACAATATAATCTAATTTTTCTCTAAATATCCATAATAATTGTTCACCCTTCTTACAAAGGTTTTTCAATTTTAAGTAATATTCTTAATTAAAATTTAGGTGAGTATCGCACAGATTACCAATAGTAGGTGAATAAATAGTAACTGAATTGAATGAATTATAAAATTCGTAAAAAGGAAATTTCTGCAAGAAACGATGCTACAAGCACGATAAATAATTCAGATATATAAATACTGTAGATAATTATTTTAATAGGTAAATTTTTTCTATGTTCAACAGTTAGTAATTCGCTATTTCAATAAAGTTCTTAAAATATGCATATTAGTAAAAAATATAAGTATACACATTGGCACATAAGAATAAAATAGTTACACTTTATATTTCCAGACATTTTAAACAAATAATGTAATAAATATTATGAACAAACAAATTTTTATGTATAAATTATAGTGAGATAAAGCTTAACGATAATTTGTGTAATATTTTTTTAAATATAAAAATAACAATTCCAACTTGTAAAACGTTTTAACAACCACATATTATTTAGTTTATTAGTTCTAACAGAAAAAACAAAATTTTAACATAACGTTAGGAGTATATAATAATAAATGTATATTTAGCTAGATATTATCTCACAAAAATGGAAAAATATGAATTTTCGACATTTTTGTGGATACACAATACAATTGTGAATATATATTAATGAGCATACTACAGGATATTTAATGATATATATATGTATATAAACTTATACATTTTTACATATTATCAAGTTCTTTATATCTGTATATGTCTTCTTATGAAATAACAAAATATTCTTAATCATTGTTGCATATTTTTAATTCACAAAACCTTGCTTTTAAAAATATATAATTTAATATTATAACATATCATAGAAGTGTACTCAATATTCTATTACAAAATAAGTTTTTATGACACCTAATTATATATATTTAAAAGAAAAGTGTTTTAATATATTAATACACAACACAAAGATGTTTTCTAACAGAAAATAAAAAGCTTTTATATATATTTCACAGAATATGATTAATTATAATTTTATTAATTAAATATATCGATATCATATAATTACGAAAGTTTTCGTTTCTTTCTCCCTAATTTAACACATACCAAATGTAAAATAATATAGTGTCCTAATTCACACTTTTCCTGATATAACATAAATGTTTCTTAGATTTAAATAACTGTATATATATAAAATTTTGGTAAACATATAGTATGACTTACATATAATATAATTAATTCTAATGAAATTATAATTTAGAAAAAACCTAAAAGCTTTCTAATAAATATTATGATAACACCTACACAATTCAATCATAATTAAAATGAATATAAATTTGAATTAAAAATAACATATATATTTTACTTAATCATATGTTTCACTACTAATGTATATTATTAACAGTTAAGTTGTTTTTTTGTAAATATTTAAATGTTTATCTAATTATCTAATTAATATTAACAATTATTACTTTTTCTTAATGTTTTTATATTCTGAAATCATTTATTCAAGTATTTCAAAATTTTAATTTGTTAATTATCTTATACATCGATAAACTCAGAGAAAAATTATTAATAATATCCATTTTACCGTAATATATAGAACTAAATATATCGACATATATTGTTTATCGCCAATGTGTAAATCAATTAATGCACTCTTATATCAATATTCATGATATAAATAACCCATTAAAAGTATTTTTGCATATATGACAAACTTCAAGAAAAATACAGTTATTTCTTTTATTAAATACATTCATCGCTATTTTTCGCCTTTGCTGTAATCCTAAATAAACTTCATATTATGTTATTCTTATTGTTTTTTAAATATTAATATAATATAATTATATTTCTCCTTATTTATGTATAATTCATGCCTAGAATTCTATGTCATTAATAATATAAAAATATTTTTACATTTTTTTTCTATTATGTGCATTTCACATAATGTTCAGAATATACTACTCTTACTATGTATTTTTAAGTTTTACATAGTTCTTATTATAATCATTTTATTATTGCTTTTTTTTTTAATAATGGGTTATTAACATATTTAATCGTTTATTAATTATGTTAATACTAACATATATAATTAAATAACTTATTTATTTTATAATTTTAGTAAAAAATACACAATATCGTATAAGATAAACAAAATTAAACAGCATTATATATATTAAAATAAGTGTATTACAATGTATTAGAATATTTAATGGATTAAATTTTGTTATAATATACCACAACAAATTGTATCCTATATCATACTCAACCTACCATAAAAACATTTATTAATAAGTAAATTTTCATTTTTTATTATTATGTAATTTTCCATTAACGTAATTACTGTTCAAAAAATATAAATATTAAAAATAATGAATAGATGTGAATATTTTTCCAGAATAGTAATATAAAAAAAAAGTACAAAAGTATATAAATGCAAATAATTTTTTTAGAACCAAGTGCATATAGAAGCATGTACACAAAAATAATTATTTGCTATAATGAGTTCATTTATAATATTTATATGTCTATTTTTACAAATTGTATGTTTACATAATCAAGAAATTTTATAAGTATTAAAATATACATTTCTTTAAATAATGTAATCTTAAAATTCTTTGTATTGTTTAAAAAATAGGAATTTCATGAGTAGACATTACAAAGACATAAAATACTTTAATAAAAAAGAATAAATAATTTATTTGTAAAAAAATTAATATTAGAATTATGTTTTATAATAATTGAATTTACACAAATGTAATATTTATTTGTACCTAAAATACAAATACTCAGGAATATTTTTAACTGTTTTAAAAATGATGAATATTCTATATAATGCTTGTAATTTTTTTATTAAAAAATTTTTATCATGTAAATTATTTTTCACAAGGTATATATTTTATCACATTCATGAAAATTGCAGAAAATTGAGATATTAATTCCTTTATATTTTTCTGTAATTACTTATTATTAATTTATTTTTTAAGCACATTATTTTAAATAAATATAATACAGTATGCAGTAAACTTTGGAATTATCTTTTTATATGTTGCTATTTTAATTTTCTTATGATAATGAATTTAATTCTATATTTTTTAATAAACATTCATTTTTTTTTAATTCTGTTCATGCTTCATAAGTATTTATATTTGTAGTTCACAGAATAAAGTTACCATAGATATGAAGAATTATATTTTACTAATTTTTACGCTATATTTCATGAAGTTAAAATTACAGCTTTTTTTTATGTTCTACAATTATTCCATTATGAACATTTAATTAAGTATTTTTCTCATGGTTATTTTTTAATCCTAAATTTATATATTCCATTTATCTTATTCCATTATGACTTTGTCAATTTTTCTAAAATGATATATTTCCCTTTCTTCATAATAAACATTATATCTAATCTATTGTTAGGTACAATATTATTTTAAAGAATTTCAATTAGAATTGTAAGATACATTATACTCTTCGTTATTAAAATTGCTATTCATATTTTCGGAATAATTATCTAACAGTTCGTTCTCATTTTCTTCATCAAAATTCGTTCCTACTATTTTTTTTTTTAGAACGATATTTTTAATCCATAAACCTAAAGGTGATGTCTAATATATTAAAAATAGATATAACACATGTATATTGTAATAATTTTCATAATTATATATTTTTAATAATAAAATAAATTTTTTATATTCATGGACATTTTTCATATTTTTAAATGTAATTTATTCTTACTTTATACAAGAATAATATTGTCAGAAATATTCCCCAAGCTGAAAGTGAAACTAAAGAAACTGCTCGATGATCTGAAAAATTGAATGATGGATTATTATCAAGAGCAGATCTACGCTGCAACTCTGTTTCAAGTTCACTTTTTTTAGATTCACATTCTATTCTCATTCTAGCATCATCTTTTTCTTGCAATAATTTTGTTGGGTTACACGCTGAAGTCTCGAGTAGATTTTTAGGATTGCTATTATTAAGGTTACATTTATTTATGCAATACTTGGAATCAATACCTCCACTTGAACATTTCCTAAAATGTTCTTCGTATTCCGTCAAATTATTGTCAATGTATTCATAATAAATACTGCACATATGATCACTTTTATTCAATTTACTTTTAAGGAAATTATAATTTTCACAATAATCATTAATCTTTTTCTTTCGTGCCAAATCATCAAAATCGTATATATCATCTAGAATTTGACATTTATAATTATTCGTTTTAAAAATAGGATTTTCATAAATATCATTCCACACAAACTTAAGACTAGCAATAACTTGCATGGGGTTTTGAGTTTTTATATTTATATTAATCTTTTTAGCCTTTTCATACATCCAATATATTAAGTTATCACACATATTGTGATTTAATGTTGCACTAATCCAATTCATATCATTTACAGTTTCCAAATTTCGTGCGAATTGATAACATAGAAATTTAAACCAAGGTTTGTCTTTTAAGGTAACACCGTTCTTTTCGCAATAAGAACAATATTGACAAATAAAAACATCCTTATTCAATTTATCATCAAATACAACGGAAGGTAAATCTTTTAATATGTAATTCTGAAAATTGGATAAAAAATGAAGAATGCATAAATACGATACACATATAAACAGAAAGTTGTTTTTTAATATTATATTTTAAAAAGAAAATATTTAAATAAAAGAATATATATGAATATTCTACTAAGAACAGTACATTAACTGACATTTTTAAATATTTTCTCAAAGTATATATATGTCAATTAGAAAAAGTAACAGTTTTTCCATGTACGCAAATAGTAACTTATGGGAAATAATTTAGCACGATGGCCAATAAATTCGTTGATTATCCAATATTATTTTTGTGAATTATTACATTTAGTTTACATAGGAATAAACAGTATTTAATATAAATGAATTTACCACTAAAAGAAAAGTTGGTATTTTTTGTTTTTTTAAAAATATTTTAATTAAAAATTGCATAACATGAAACTATTTTATGGTAATACTAAGCATCTTTTTCCTATTGTATATTAATCATTACAGATTATTAGAAATATGGCATAAGGATATATTTCTTATATTATGTTAGCAATCATCATTATTAATTTTCCTACATGTATAAAAATATATGTATACTATTTATAACAATGTAAAAAAAAAAAAAGAATATAAAAATTCCCATAATCGAAAATAAAAAACATCATATGAAATTTCGTTTATAAAATATTTTTGCATATATTACATTACATTTTACATAAAAACACACTTTTTAGTATAACTCTTCATTTCTGTATCTCTCTCTTTTAACGTTTAAATATATTCCACATATACAGGTAGGGATATTTTAAATTTCACATTATTAATTTATTATTTTTCAATTAATCGTCACTGATTTATATAAAAACTATATAAAAATATTGAATTTAACTATTTTTATTACGATACATACTTTGAAAAATTATAATTACCTGTATTGTTTCAAAATTATTAATATATGGAAATTAACATTTTTGTATATTATTAACAAAATAATTCATTGTTATTCTGTATAAATTTAAGGGTTTTATTAATAAGAATAAAAGAAATTTTTTAACATATAAGATATTCTCCATTTTAACTATTATAACAATAATAAAATATATATAATATGTAACAAATTTGGATAATGAAAGACATATATTTCACAAAGGCTTATTTATTAACATGAAAAACAATTTATAAAACATATATATTCTATTGTACAAAAAAAAGTAAAATACTATAAATGTATTTTCATATATTTTATTAAAACACACATTTATAAGGATAAATTACGTGAAAGTATATATTGGTAATTTTTCATAAAGTTAGAGTGTACGATGTAACCTACGAATTCATTTCTAATTCATAATTAGCGAATATTAGACATATGTTTTTTAAAATTAAATGTTATTTTTTCGAAAAATATATGAGGAATATATAATATTTTTTCAAAAATCAGTGTTCTATACTTTTAAGGAAATTGCTAATTTTGTATATAATTTTTTATGTTATTTAATTATTATTTTTTACATTTACGTGTAATTTGGAAATTAATTACAAATTATTAGTTATCAATTTTTAAAGTTATGTATTTATTTTTTATTATATAAATAAATGAATTATTAGAGGTCTATAATAATTATCATTATATACATTTAACTATCTCATCATTTGATTAGATATTTTTTTATAGTTTGCTTTAATATATATAATTTTCTTCCCCTTACCATATTTTATCATATAGAGAAAAAGAATAATATAAGATCTTATTGTTTTATATCTATATAATAATATTATATTTTGAAATATCATAATTATAAGTTGATATCAATATAATACAATATGTTATATAAAAATTTTTTTATCTCTAACACATCAACATTTATTAGGTTGTTTAAGTTCGAAATATGTTCTTTTATAATTTATATTATATTATATCATATTATATAACATTTTGTGTTTTAATGGAAAAAATAAATATATATTAATACATATATAAACAATGTTCATATAATACATATTAGTTTATATTAATTTTTTTTCCGTATTACATTTTTATGCATACTATATATTTACTTCCTTGTATTATGTATTTGATTTTTCTGAAATACAAGTGCTATTTTAATTTTTTATTAATAACATATTTAAAGTAATATAATAATTATCATAATTTTTGATTTTTTATCATATATATCATATAATTTTTGTATTTATTCCATTAAGAACTATTGTGCTCTTCTTTTATTTTCTCTCTTCCGTGTTCAATATAGTTAAAAATAACGAAGACGATAATTTAATATAAATATGTTATATTATTTTGCCTTTATTATTACTGTACAAATGTCTACATCATACTTATATCTTTTTAACTTGATATATTTTTTTTTTTTAAATTTATTTTATATAAATAATGATATAATATATTCATAATTTTAATTAAAAGTTTGTGCAGAATAGGACTATTTTTGTTATTTGTACAAGAAATTTAAATGCATATATATTCTTGTATTATTCAAGATTTGTCTTATTTTACTAAAACATGTAGTATATTTTCGAGACATATCATATTTACATTTACTTGTTCTTTCGATAAAATCCAATTTTATTTTAATATATTAATAGATATATTTTAATTTATTTTTTTTTTATATGTATAAATCCATTCCTAAATTATATTTATTTTTATGTGCTTATTGTATTTTCATTCATTATACACTTTATATTGACTATATCCCTTTTAAAAAATGTATAGTCAATATATTAATATACACGAAGAAATAAAAGTTGTAACAATTGATAAAACTTAATTTGCTGTTTTAATTATTTCTGTTTAAAAAAATTCTTTTTACCGCCACAATGGTAAGATTGCTTCTATCTTTTATTATATGATCATTAGATATTTATTATACATAAAACACATTTTATATTATTTTTGTTGATTTTTATTAGCACAAGATGTTAAATTATATAACTTCGTCTGAGCATAAACACAAATTCAATGGTTCTATCATTCTTTATTAATTAGTAAGCGCTAAATAAGCAAATTTACATATTAGTTTTATGCATTATAATGTATTTCAGTTTATATGCATTGTAACCATTTTAAATGTATTTTCAAGTGTTTTAATGAATTAATACTTTACTCTCAAAATATTTAATTAGACATATTACTTCTGTATATAACTTGTTTCCTTCGAATTATTTACACAACTCTCAGATTTATTAAATAAACATGCAATTATTTGCTTTATTTGGTGAATATAAAAAATATATGAAAAGCCATTCTTATATATATAACACATTAATCGTCAATAATAAACTATTTTTGTACTTCTTTTATATAATAGATTTGTATTTACTAAAATGTAGTAGACCATGTATATTAAATATACCATATTATGTATATTCATAATATATAGACACTTATGTTTTTATTAAACATAAACAGTATATATGCATAAATTTTTAACATATGCTTTCCTCAAACACTGTAATTAAGAGACGCATTGTTTTTTTAATATAGGAGTTAAAGAATGTATTTTATACAGTTAAAATAATTCTTACTATATTTTTATTTTATTACTAATAGGTTATTAAATAACATTAAAGAATTAAAATAGCTGGAAAATGTTCTATACATTTAATTGAATATTAAAAAATAATTAAAATTAATTTTCTCCAATGTCAGTATTTTATCATATATTAATGTAATAATGACATAATGGAAACAAATGAAATATTATATTCTAGGTATACATAATATAATATTAAGTTATTTTTTGCATAGAATCATCACTAAAATTAAAAAAAAAATTTCAAATAAAAATGTGCTAAAATTATTAAATAATTTAGCATGTGTAAAATAAATACATGATATAGATAAAAATGTAAATGTTTTTTATGTGTGATAATGCTTTATTATTAATGATTTACAAATGTAAAGCTGTTTATGTGATTAATTCGTAATAAATAATTTACACTTACATTCAGCAGTTAATAATGAAAATAATTCGTTTACAAAAATATATAAATGCATTGCTAAAAATTATGTAATAATGGCATAATTAATAACATTTCGTTATCTACTGAATTATTTATTATAAGATATAAGCAATTTTATACTAAATTTATAATATTTTAAATATTCCTCTACAATGACATTCAATGAACATATATAATTATATATAACGTAATGATTATTTTCTATTAATTTTTATATTCTTCCCTTTCTTAATCCACATATTCATATATATTTTTCCACTTATATCCATAAAAAACAGGAATAAGTTTATAAACACTAATACCTTTTCATGCAAAATACAAAATAAACTTATTAGTACAATGAATCTCATGTGTACTATAAGTTTTATGTAAATAATTCTACTTTTTCATATTTTTTTGTATATATAAAGATATGCTTCATTTTGAGTATTATTACTTTGATTAATTTTTCTCTATTTATTTATATTTACAAAAATTCTTAATTCACCTATTCTGTAATCATATGTATGAATACATTTATATCTTTCAATATATAAGTATCACGTAATATCATATTATACATACGTATATTATTTATAAATATATTGTTATTGCAATTCAAACTTTAGTAACAGCTTTTCTATTATTGGATCCATAAGGAAGTAATTAAGTTACACATTCCTAGAAAATTATGTATATATACATCTGTGTATATACTCGCATTACATTTTTATGTATAAATTAACTTACACAGATGCGAAACTATATAAGAAAAACGGAGCACTTCTTCTTTTATGATACATTATTGTTTTTTTTTAATTACGTATTATGATATGTTCTATATAGCAACATTTTCATCATTTTTATTCTGATTACATATAATTAACTCACATAATTATATACATTATTTGTTATATAATAATTATATTGTTTTGTAGAGTATTCTAAGCATTATGATAAATAATACTTACTACATTTGTAGTTTTATTAAATATTGAATATACTCCTTTTTTATAGGAAAAATAAAAAATATAAAAAAAAATACCTTACATTTTAAACAATTTATTTTTTTTACTAATAATATATTTAGTATTTATATTAACTGTTAATATCCAATAACATGCATTTTTAGCTAGAAACTATCACTAAAATATCTTTACACTTTTTATAATTAATATTGATCAATTGTTTTATATTTTGCCAATTTTTCTGAAATTTTACCAAAATAGTTATATTCCTATTTTTTGAATAAAATAAATTCAAATTTTTCTTCTACACCCTAGCATTTTGCATGATCATTTAAGTAGCACACAAATCCATTACTTAATTTCATTACATTTTATTAATATAATTTTTGTCCATCGAGTTCTCTAAATGAAACAATACTGAATATGTTATAAGCATATCAGTTTTCACGCTTGTTGATATGTTATATTAATTGGACTTTTATCAAAATTTATGTCTACAATTTCAGAAGCATCTTCCAATGATATGCTATTCGCTACACCATTAAAGTGTTCATCTATCTTATTGTTCTTTATAATACGTTTATTTAGGAAGGATCAAACCGGAGTTAACTATAGTAAAGGAAAGAATAAAATATCATATGTACTGTATAATTTTATGCAATTGTGAATTTTCATCATAAATAATATATTAATTATTAAGACAATTCCCATTTTTATGTTTCATATTTTTTTACTTTATACACAATGGAAGAAACTAGAAATGTCCCAAAAATTGAAAAGAAAATTGGAAAAACATTAAATGAATTAAATTCAGATGAACTGTTTCCTAAAGGGTTACTACTGCTACCGTCTAACGTATTGTCCTTATCTGTTTTTAGTTCTGCCACTGGTTCTTTTATATCATTACATTTTAATTGCTTATAAAATTCTTGTGGAATATATTTTTTATGATCAGCAGCTAGTCTTGAACAACTGCTATATTTATCTTGATAGCAAATA
The DNA here is from genome assembly GCA_900088485.1 of Plasmodium ovale wallikeri. Classification (NCBI taxonomy): domain Eukaryota; phylum Apicomplexa; class Aconoidasida; order Haemosporida; family Plasmodiidae; genus Plasmodium; species Plasmodium ovale. The sequence goes on from FLRD01000345.1 coordinate 38,298, forward strand.
TTTATAAAATTAGAATAAGTACCATTATATTTAGAAATGTAATTACAGTATAATTTTTTATGTTGAGTATTCGTATGATCAATTTTATTTTCAATGTATTTACAATTAAGCAAATAATTATTAAGTTCAATGAGCTCATCAATTTTAGCTTTTCCATGAAAACTAATATCATTTGGAAAAGTGCACGTATTATTATCATTTAAATCTAGGTTAATGTCACTCCATGGAAGGCGAAGTAGAGAAAAAAGTGCATTGTACGATTCAATGTCAGAAGAAGAAATTTTTAGTACTTCGTTCCTGAACCAATGATTCAAATATAGACAGGGATCCTGTATTAATTCATGTTCAAGTGCATTTTTTGATATTTTTTCTAAATTTCTTTCTAGTTTTTTACAAAAATATTCAATATCTTTATATCTCCATTCATGATTTTTCATAGAATCACAATAAGCAGAACGTTTATAGGTATCAATATCTGCATTAAATTCATGATATAATTCCTCTAAAGGAAATTCTTTAAATAACAAAGACTAATAATTGAGAAAAAAAAACTGATATGTGTTAAATGAATACAAAAAAATGTATGGATATATGTTATGAAGTAATAATTATAAGAGTATAAAAAAAGTTCTGCATATGAATGTTTCGTTAAATATAAAGTTTCACTTACCATTTTCTAGGGTATTTGATAGAATATCTATTATATATAGTAGAAAATAACGAACAACAAAAATATTTTAATGTTTTAAAACAGAACATGATATATACTAAAATTATAATAGTTATTTAGAGTTATTAATATCTAAATGAACTATTAATAGAGATGATTATGCCTTCATTATTATTTAAAATTTAACTGCACTATTATTAATTTATTTTGCATTCTTTTAATAATTAACTAAAATATTCAATGAAATTTAAAATTGCAATTTTAAAAAAAATATAATATATAAAATGAATATTTCTTCTATAATTATATAATAAACCATATCTAGAACATATGTGTAAATGGCCTAATACGAAAAAATATATTTATACTATGTTCTTATTCAAAATTAATTATTTAACATTATTCTTATTTATATGCATAAATACGATAATATTTATATTAGTTATTATCTATTTAAGGAGTAAATTTATAATATATTTACAAATATATCGTACTGTTTTTAAAATTTTTATTTATACAAAAAATACAAAAAGTTCAAAAAAGAGTTATATATATATATATGATAAAAACATAATTTAAATCTTAAGTTGTTTAAGTGCAATACATGCGATAAATATATTAATTAGGAATTTCTTTTACTTGTTTTATGTAAAAACACTTTTTATTATCTCTTTTTAGAGCTTATTCCAGTAGTTAATATGTATCTCTTTTATGCATTTTGTATTTTTCTCACATTAAATTTTCAAGCATTTTAATATAGGATTTTTTATTTTTAAACTATAATTATTATATGAAAACAACAAAAATATTACTAATTATTAGTATTTTTTTTTCATATAAATTAATATGAATGTTATTCATTTTGAATTGGGAGAGATATGAGAAAATTTATATAGGAATTTTATCAAATATCTATATATAAATATTATGAAATATAGTGCGATTTAGTACTTTACGTAATTCATAAATGTGTAATAGTATTATAATATTTGAAAAAAGGTGAAAACCTCTATCCGACGTTTTCCAAGAAAAAAAGGCTTAAGGCATATATCTATAGATATTTATAAACACACAAAAATAAATGTGAATGATACCAAAACTATAAATTATAACTTATATGTTTCTTACACTAGCGTATTTTTTCTATATTTATTAAAAAATGTATTAAATACAGAAAATTTTTTAGAAAAATACATAGATTGATAAAGTTAAATATCTATAGTTATATTTAATTTTTTTTTTTTTTTTTTGTAAAATATACATTTTAAAATGATTTATAAAGTATTTGGTTATAATAATACAGAATTTATATTTTTAAATAACACGATAATTCGCATTATTTATTTAATTGATTAATTTTTTCTCTATTATAACCTTCATAATATAGAAAGAAAAAATGTAAATTACTATATATAATATAGACTTCAAAAATTAATGTATGTAAGGTTTTTAAACTTATTTACTAATGTTATATTTTACTGATTTATATATTATTTTGAACTTTATTATAAATGATCTTTTTGATATTTTAGGTAGTAAAAAATGAATTATTATTTTTTTTCTCTTTTATATCATTAATTATTAGTTTTGTTAATTCTCAGTGAATTATCAAATAGATATCCACTATGAACTATTAAAAAAAATTTGCACATATTACAAAATAAAATTATGAATTATTTTTTTAATATTTAAATGATTTGTCATTTTTCCTAGAATTTAATAATATAAATTTAAGATAGAAATTTTTTTATATTTTTAAATTTTCAGGCAATCAATTTTAATTTTCTTATCTTATATATCTTATATATATTATATTTTTTATTCATTTATTTAACATTTTTTGCATTATTTTTTTTTATACACTTTATACTGATATTCATTATGATTACGCAATTGCTATTATCACATGAAATAGACTATTTTTCAAAATGTTCTCTTAAGAAATATACCAATATAATAAGTAAATACGTTAGAGGAAATTGAATTAATTACATTTATTAACATATCAGTAATTTAGATTATAAACGTTTTACTAGTGATTCATACTTTATGTAGTATTCATTACACAATTTAAAAGTGTATAACTATTAAGAAACTCAGTGGCATATATAATAGTTTTATTATTCTTAGTATTATCCAAATGTTATTTTTTCATAATTTTATCTTTCCTTTATCTTAGGGCTTATGTTTGAATAATAAATAGTTAATTATTACCTTATATAATTATTAAGGTTGCAGATAATTCGTAATAGTCTTTTTTTTTTCTGTGGTAATCAATTTCTTTTTTTTCTGATTTTTACATATTTTTTTTTGAGTTTTTATTTAAATCAATTTCATGTATTATACTCAATATATGTTTTGGAATGCTATCTATTAAAAACAATGATTAAAATTTATACTTTCTAATTTTTTTTTAATTTTTTTTTCGAATTAGTTTTTTTGTTGTAATATATTATGCTGTAATTTTTTTTTACCTATTATTAACCTTTTTAATTTTTTCAAGATCTTAAGAAGAAAATAAGATTTTATGCTTACCATATTATAAAAATTATTTATGCACTGAAAAAGAATATATTAAATGTTTTGAAAATGATGTAAGGCACATGTATATTATTTTTTGTTAAAATAACATTTTTTCTAATTTAACAGGATTATTCACTTTTGTATATATATAATTTTTTATTATATAAATACCATACAGAAATATATAATTACAATATTTTTTTTTTATATATTTTTCCTTCACAAATTAGTATCTACATATAAACTCTATAATGATTCTTGCTCTTTATATATTTCAAAAGCTTCAAAATGAACGATAGATTTAAATTGATTTATATGTAAACACTGATATATCATTATACGAATATACTACAATTCATGCATCAATTTGTGGAATGTACTGTAATTTAAAAGTTTCTATAATTTTACTTTCTGTCACTAAATATAATTTTCACTGATATATAATTTCTAATGGAATGAAATATACATTCATGTAATGTTCATTATATCTCGTCTACGGTTAACTTAGAATGTTTCCTCAAAAAACCATTAACTTTTGACACATTTTTCATTTTAATGAGGATAGTTATTTCGTATAATATTAATTCTTGATTATGTTCTTATTAATTTATTGAATAATCAATTATATTACTATTTATTTATTTGTAACATTGCTATACTAGTTAAAGTGCATGTTATCTATATACACTATAATCAAAGTGTACCATAATATGTATATGAATTATAAAATTAAAGATATATTTTTTCATTTTTTTTTTTTTTGTCTACATACATTAGATTAAATATTACACTCTATAAATTTCCCTCCGTTCATTATAATATGGTACATACTGTATATATATCATTGGAATACATTATTATCTTCTGAAAACAAAATGGAAATTTATATTTTTTTTCTTGCGTATCAATAATATTTACACGTAATTTGTGTAACATATTAATATCGCAATATTTTAATTAATAGGTTATATTATTATTTATATTTATATTATTTCAAAAAATCGGTAGTGTATACAGTTTCTTAACTAATTGAAGTTAATACTGAAAATTTTATTTGTACTAAATTATACTGAATTAGGAATTTACGACAGAATCATACGATATGAGGTATGAATTGTCACAAAAATTTATATGCTCGCTGTCTGAAATATTTAATAATGATTCATCGTTTTCATCACATAGTATACTTTGTGTTTCAATATTTTTCCCTATTTTAGAATTTATCCATTGACCTATTGGAGTAAACTAATATAAAAAAGAATAATCATATATTTTAAAATGTAATACATTTGTGTTAATAATATTAAAAATAAAACGAATTAAGTATTATATAAATTTCTAGAAGACATTCATGATTATAAATGAAATTTTTATTACCTTATACAAAATAAGCATTGTGAAAAGCGTCCCAAAGCTTGGACCTAAAATTGAACCTACGACAGATATATTTTTTTCTTCTAGTGATACATCATCATATGTGGGTAATTTTAAAAGTTCCTGATCAGTGCATTTATCTGTTATACTATCTTCCGTGAAAAATATTTTATTGTATTCTTTCTCAAAATGTTTTAATGCTTTGCAAAAATTGGTATTATCAATGTGGCATTGAATAATTCCTCTTTTATATGTATTTAATAATTCTTTGACATGTTTAAAACATGATATATTTTTTTCTTCTGTAAGATCACTAATTTTAGTAACATTTCCAAAATAATTAGAGTGTAAATAATCTAATAATTTCATATTTTGAAAATCATCTTCCTCAAGGTCATATAATTTCCCATTAAGAGGAACAGTAATAAATATATCTTCAACAAGATCCATATTCATTTGAAACTCTTTGAAAGTTACGCTATTACTACTTGTAGTATTTCTTGAGTGACCATTTAACCAGTAGTTTAAGTATGCAAAATCTTTATCATCAATATTACTACGATTTCGTGGCTCTTTTCTATTTTGAATAACGTCGCATAAAATTTTGAATTGTATGCATATATTGATTGCACTGTCATTGCCGAATTTTTTAGAACCCCATGAATGAGTTTCGCAGGTAGGATTATTTGTATTCCTTGAAAAAATTACCTTCATCTCCGCTTCACGTGTTTTATATTCCTTAAATGATTCAAAAAATGAATACTAAAAATATAACGATAAATTTATATGTGAAATTAGTAAAAATATAATGTTATAATAAAATATTTTATGTATTTTATTAGTAAAAAAAAATATTAATAATATAAATAAATATTAAAAAGAAATATACACATACTATATCTGGTTCCGTATCACTCATTCTATTTTTATATGTTTGGATTAATTAAATTGCAATAAATAATAAGATTTTGTAATATATTCAATTATGCAAAAAAATAATGTGAGTATGTAATCTATTGATAAATAATATATTGATATTTATTTAAAAATTAGAATAGGTAGATATATTAGGAACTCTTGATATATTGACTATTACGATTAAATAATAACTGTGTTATTAATATGATATATAAAATATATTTTTAATAACAATTCTATAAAATACAAAATTGCAGAATAAAAATTAATAGTATATTATATATGTACCAATAATATTTGATTATATAATTATTTACAATCTTAATAATAGGCAATATAACTGAGCCATTTATTCTTATTATATGAATATATAAAATATAATTTTTGGCATCATTTTGCTATTTTCCTTTTTTATAATAAAGAATAATGTTTCATTTGAAATAATATAATGTTAGCTTTGGTACACAATTAATAAGTTTATAAAAATTAAAATAAAACTTTACAGAAATTGTATGCACTTTATATTAAAACGAAATAATATAGATGTATTGTATAATTGTGTAATAAAAAAATTAACATTAATATTAAATAAAGGCAAAAACCGCAAAAAAAAAAAAAAATAAATATACAACATTAATATATTTTATTTTTAGTTCATTGAAAAATATTTATTATAGATATAAATATTTTAACTACATTTGTATTATTCCAAAAATTGTGTTCTCCCTAAAATTAAAAAATATCCCTCTTCTTATTTACCTCTTTTAACTTGAATAACATATAAAGATTTACATTATTTTTTACTACAATCTTAATTATAAATGTTATAAATATATATATTTTTATTTCTATTTTAAATAAATAGGTAAATATATATGTGTATGTATGAAAATAGGATACACTTTTACAATAAAATAATTTTTTTTAAAAATCTGGAGAGTTAAC
>FLRD01000374.1:0-39887 GCA_900088485.1 Plasmodium ovale wallikeri
ATTAATTTTTAATTTCGTATACTATAAAATGTATGTATGTGAATGTATATATATTTTATTTTAAATGAGTAATAATTAAAAATAGAGTTCAAATTTCGTACTGTAAATATATATATACGAGGGTTTGGAGAAAGTTTTTCTTTCAAAAAATTAATATTTTTTAAGTATGAAATTTAAAAGAGCTATAAATAAGGTATAATTCACATTAAAATAAAGTGAATATATTTATAACATTTATCTTTTTTTTTTACAAAACGTAAAAATATAATAGAATTAATATTTTCATAACATTGAAGTGTATGTATTGTTCCCATGTTACATTTACATCTTCTCTATTTAGTAAAAACTATGGTACACAGAGCTTTCCCTGTGGCGTTATTAAAATGAGAATTAGCATGTAATACAGATGCGAATGGAATGTTAATATAATATATCATATTAAGAGGCATATGTATTAATTATTATATATAAAATTTAACAAGCATCCGGTTTTAATTATCCTAATATACTAACGGAAAAGTTAAAATGTATTGTTTAATATACATAATTAAAAAAGAAAGGGATTATTGCTTCTTTTTTATTTTATGAGCTTATAGAATATAAATAGTTGTATTTTTGAAAAATATAACTTAAATTATCTTATGATATATATCATAGTGTATGATTAATATTCTGTTATCTAATTATTAAAATGCGTTATTGTAATTACTATAGGAATATATTAATTATACTGCTCAAATTATGAAAATGACAAATATGTATTTTCGTTATTGTATAATAAGGTATTATTAAACATAATGAGGAATAAATAAACATATATGTTAAAGCTTGAAAAAAACCTAAACAATAAATAACTATCACAATTTAGTAAAATAATTTTTTGTATTTATAAAAGTATTTTAAAAATAGATTTTTTTTTTTAATCGATAATCTTTTAGAGAAATCCTATTTTAAGAGGCCCATATGGAATAGTAAATGAGTGATTATATAATATTTCATGTGTATAACTTTGTATAATTATACCTTTTGTTGTTTTATAAACTTTAAGGATCATTATAGATATACTGAATATAATTTATGTTAAAGCAATTTTTTTAAATACCATCATTTATTTATTGATAATACTTGTGTACATTTCCTATTTATAACATATTATTGTTAAAATGAATTTATAACATGTAACAGAAAAAAGATTATTCCAAATTCGTTTAACGTATTTTATCATATAATTTAAAAAATATACGATTTATTAAATTTCATATTATGCTTTTTATATTTCCTAAGAATATATATATAATTACATTTTGTTTAATTATAAGGTCCCTTTTGAAATACTTATGACATTGTTGTAAATATGCTTCATTTGGTGTTATCTAAATTTGTTTTTACCATTTTCTTTTATACAATAATATATATATTTATATAAAAATATATATATGACAAAAAGCGATTAAAATAGTTTGGGTTTAGAAATTTGAATAACATATCTACGCAAATATTTTATCATAATTGTTAAGACATATTCTGTAAATTTTAGTTGAAGCTAATAATTTAATGCACAATACACAATATGATGCTGTATCTGATACACATAATCTATTATCATTCTTATATAACGATAATTTCAGTTATATAAGTATATCATTTTAATTTTTATACCCTTAATTTATTCATCATTTGACATGATTTTCGTGGAATAGTACAATTATATTAATTAAAATCTAAATGCTTACCTGAAATTATTTAATATGACATTATATATCATAATTATTTTTTATTTTTCACATTATTTTCAGATATATTTTCTTATTTTATTTATTTTTATTTTTTATAATTATTTACTTATTTAACGAATAACTATTTGTTATTAAAGTTTTATCTGTTCTTACTACATTTATATGAGTTACGTTATAATATTTATAGACATAAAAAATATTGCACATTTTTAAAATTAAAATACCAAATCTTAATAGAACCTAATTTTTTACTGAGTATTATTTATTTTTCGTGTTTTCTTTTTATTCCAAAATTATGCCTATCATTTACATCTTTGTATATTAACCTTTTTATATTTGGTCGTATGATGTACTTATGTTTTTATGTAACTAAATCTGTTCTATGATTATTTAAATTATATATATATATTTATTATGAATATCTTAGAACAGTAGCATGTGCAAGACTTTTCAATATTTAATAACATATATGAGAAAGTTACTATTATTCCATTAAATTAATCAGGAATTTTATAAAGAATTATATGATATATTATATTCGTTATATTCTGTATTTCTGTCATGATATTCGGATGTATTCTGCTGCATTTCATATAATTCATCATCAGAGTTTCTCGTTAGTCCTTTAAATCTTTGAATTTGAAGTTTTAAAATTTTTCCAAATGGAGTAAACTGTTGTTAATATAAAAGGAAAAATTATTCATATAAAAATGTAAGTAGTGTATGAATGTAATGCTCGATATTTATATAATTTATAAATTTAAACAAAATTTTAATTCAATAAATTGAATCATTATTAACCTTATAGAGAGATAATAATATAAATAATAATCCAATTACTGAACCAAATGGTATTATTGGTAACGTAGCATCCAAAGAGCTAGATGGCATATTATTTCCTTCTGTGCTTCTTATTATCTGTTGTGTTTGTGTGTATGATGATTCAACGGATTTTTCTCCTGGATCCTCATGATTTGTTTTATATTGAGAATGTGCATCTTCTCCATTTGGTAGGCTTTTAAGATTTATACATTTATCTTTATATGAAACTAAATTGGGGATTTCTGGATAGCATTGTTTCTTAGGTAACAATACATTCTGTTCAAACTCTTTTTTAAAATTTTCTAAAACTTTGCAAAATTTAATGTCTTCTATTTTAGGATACTTGGATAATATATTATTATATTCTGTAGCACATAAATTAGCTCGACTGCAAGAAAATTGTTCGTGGTTCTTTCGTAAATTATAATATTTATAACTTCTATATATTTTATATATTTCATCCATTTTTTTATATTTATCAAAGCTCATGTGTTTTATTTTAGAACTACATAAATTTTTTTGTTTAAGTTCGCTATCATTATTCATATAAGTACTATATAGTGTTAGGATACTATTGCTTGAAGTACTATACTTTCTAGCTTTTTGATTTAACCAATAATTAAGGTATCCATAACAGTTATCCTTATTACAAGATTCTGTAGTATTGAAATGTAATAAATACCTTTTAAGTGTTATGGAATCCTCAATAATCTTTCTTCCATTTTCCATATCTTCATTTACAGAACCATTATATATATCACTAAAATTTTTACCTCTAACACCCTTATTAATCTGTTCTAATATAGCCTCATTAGATTTATATTGTTCGAATGTATCATACTAAAAGTAAATAGAATAAAGTAGGTAAATAGATTTATAAAAAGCACTTATTACGAATGCAAGGGAGTGTTTTTCTGGATATAATAGCATATTTTATATGATATATAATAAAAACAATTTATGTAAACATAAAAATGTACCCTTTCATCTTCTTCACTATCTAGCATTTTCTATTTTTTAGATTAAAAAAATAAAGCAATAAATCTTAAACTATGTATTTTACCATATAAAAATATTATAACATAATGTATTTATATATAGTATATGGTGTTCTATTTCATTATAAAATGGAACAAAACTTTATTATTAAAAAAAAAATGTTTATGATATAATATATAGTTATAATACACAGTATCAATGTTAATATAAAATAAAAATTTTAAATATAATTAATTATGAAAAACGTAAATGAAAATATATGTTGCTTAAAGCTATATGTTCTATTAAATGATATATAACAATTCATAGAAATTCTCATTGAAATAAATAATTTGGAATTATATAAATGTTATGTATTCAAAAAGGAAAAAAATTAATATATTACTATATACAACTTCTGTTTCAACATTCATTTATTTATCTGTGATTCAATTTCTAATATCGTTTACTATTAATTTATGTGTTACATAGAAAAATAAAAGTAGTTATTCTTTTTCCATGCGTTATAATATAATGTTTTATATAAAATAATTCTTATATAAGTATTTTTATTTAGAGATCTTGTTTATGAAGTAATCAATAGTTTGTTTCTATTGCACGAGTAAAGATATTTATCAAATATTATGTTCTGAATTCATGAAAATTACTAATAAAAACATATCAAGAGTACATGACAAATGAGTTTTTGTTATAGTAGTGCAATAAAAATTAACTGTAAAAAATTAAAAGTAATTAAATTTTTTTATTTTCTATAATCGTGTACCTCATATAGTTCGAGAGTACCATGGTATATTCTCTCCATTATAACTACATAGAAATGAAAAAATTTTTGTATAATATTCCCCATTATGACATAATAAGGAATAAATATTATTTACTAATAATATTACTAAGTGTAAACAAATTTATTATTAATTACTTAATATAAAATAAGGAACAAAACAAGACAAGACAAAGTAAAAGGACAATAATTAATTATCGTTATATTGTTAAAGTATTACTGTGAATTTTTTGTTATTTTAGGATTATAAAAAATTAAAAACATATTACAATTAAAATAATAAAACGCCATTTGGATATTCTATTAATGTATTAGAAATCGTATACACTTCTATTATTTAATATTGCAAATATTCAAAAATACTTTAAAAATGTAAAATACCTCACTTTTGAAAATTGCGTATATATTTTTGGCTTTTTCTCATTATATATAATATTCTTTCTAAGTTAAACATATAAGTAAATATATTGTTACAAAAAATTATGCTAATAATAATTAGTGCACTATTACTTAAAATATGTGTGGAATGCCATTTTCTCCCCCATTGTATATAATATAAATGAATTAATATGCATGCTTTCTATTTTGTTTTTCAATGTAATATATAAAAGATCAAGCTATTATTCATAAAAAATGTACGAAACAAAATATGCATATATAAAATGAATAAGTTTGTTAATATTTCATATACTCGTAATCTTTATCTTTATTTATATTACATACTGTTTCAACGATATATGCAAAATAATTTTTAGATAAATTTAATCTTTATAGGATGCAACCATTATAACACACACTAGTAGTTAATTTTCTTGTTCAATATTTATTTATTGGTAAATTATATGCATTTCATATTTTGAATTTTTCACTATGTCCTTTAGAAGAATAAGTGTTACCTAATGCAATATGCATAATATATTATATATAATTATTGACTGGAAATACCTTATTTTCTTAAGTTTAAAATGAATTGATATTAAAAAAAGGAAAATTTTAATGGCTTAGATATTGTCATTATTTATTATGTTCTCTCTTTTTTTTGGGGGTGTTTTATTTGTTATTTGAATTTTATTTAAAACCGTAAATATTTTTGTTGTACATGTAATTATCCTTTTGGCAGCATAAATGCGTAAAATGAATGTACAATTAATACGAATTATTTATATATTTTCATCTGTTACTAATTTAGCGAAATCGAATTAAATATATCAAATAGTATATATGTTTATTTAACATAAAAATATAGTATTACTATAGTTATATTATAAATGCAATGGCATATGTAGAAGGAAGAAATAAATAGTTGTAACACGTACAATTGAGTATATATCGAAATAACTTAATTAAATATTTATTCCTAAATTAAACGTTTTATATTAGATAATATAAATCTAAAAAAAAATAGGAACATTGTGAAATTTATTACAACAATACATCATAAAAATTAGTAGAGCTAAAATAATGCGAAATATGTTACATTAACAATTTTAATTCTTTGATATTAATTTTTTTTTTTTTTGAATTTTATATTATTATTTTTTAATATCATCATCTACAACCTCCAATTTATTATTTCTATTTTTTTACATTTTTGCTTATTGTAATTGGATATGAACTAAATTATTGGGGGACTTAACAATAGATAACTTAACAAAACTACTGTAATTTCTTTTGAGGAAAGAAGAGAATTACAGAGTTTGATATGATATATAATTTGCTGTTTCACCAAATAACATATTTCCTGATTCTTGTGTACTAAGTAAAAATCCTTCCATTTCTCCATGTTCCATATTATTTATACTATTTGTGGTGTTTCCACCGAGATTGCAAATCCATGAACCTATGCATGCATACTAGTATATTAAAAAATTAAATAGATCATATGGAGTATATTATTTTATCAATTTTGTGCATATAATATAATTTATTTACACGTTCATACTACGTTTATATATGTTTATATAATATGTACTTACTCTACATAAAATAGTAGCAGTTAAAACAACTGAAACTAAACCAAGAGCTGAATGGTCAAATTTTGTTCCAATTTCGAAATTTTCAGATATCATCTCTTTCCTATGGAGAACATCTCGAATTCCTGGAAATCCTGGAGCAGGTTCATGAACTCGAGGACTTTGAGAAGCTGCAGCAGTAGCTTTATCTTGTACAATTTGATCATGATATTGTAATTGAGGTAACACATTTTTAGATTTATAAGGTTCGCCCTTATCATAACATTTTTGACACTTTCTTTGATCAGAATATATTTCTTAAAAAAGTTCATATAGTGGAATAGTTTTTTCAATTTTTTTTGTAATATTGATCGCATTTTCCTTCATAGTCTCTAGCTTTCTTAAAAAGGTTGTCAGCGTCTACATAATAATCATACAATTGCTTTCTTTTTTTCCATTCATGGTAATCGAGAAATTCTTTAAACAAAGGCTTATCTTTTGATAGAAATATTCCTTATTTGGTACGTCAATATGATATTTCAATATGTTCTTGAGGCTAGCAAAAACAATGTTAATAAACGAAGTATCCTGAGAAAAATATTTAGCTATTGTGGCTTATACTCAATAATTTAAAAGTACGCAATCATCAAATCCATATTTTTCTTTATTCCATTTTGAAAATTCTTTTTAAATATTATAGAAATCTTTTACAGCGATTTTTTTGTTTATGGTTTCTTTTTACTACAATATATTTCATTACATTGTTCATTATATTTATATATTTCTCAATATTTTTTGTTTAGTGCATTATAAAATCGTTCTGAGAATAAATCTTTTGAAGAATACCGGAAAAATTCTTACATGGAAAAAAAATAATATGAAGACACAAGTTATTTCCTAGTACGCAATTATGTATTACTGTTTATGAAAAATGAGTTATTAAAAGGAACCTTAAGATATAATTATTCAACAGAGTAAATTAAAATGTATATTAGTAATATTTTTGTATAGTTAAATTGCGTTTACATTATATAAAATAAATGTTAATATAATGTAGTTTGATACTTATAGTGTTCTTATATCTAATGATTTAGCTTTCTCTGTTTAGAGAAACACAATTCCTATGACAAAAAGTTCAGCATATATGGAAATTAACTAATAGTTTTTTCTCCATATTATTCAAATAAGTAGAATAATATATGTTTGTTATATTATATGTTTCAGCTTCAAATGAAGTTCTATTATGAAAAATGTTGTGAAAGTATTATATGAGGATTATGTATAATAAAAATGGAAAAAATATTAGACGTAGCGAATGTGATATTTTTTGAATAAAAATAAACTATTAATTATGTAGTAGTAAAAATAATTTAAAGTAATTGTCTTGTATTATGTATATATTACTGTTAAAGTTCTATTAAGTAAATAATAAGATAATAAAGAAAAAGTGAATTTATTACATAAATATGGCATAGCATTGGATTTGTATCCACTCTCTGTTCATATTGATTATGCGTATAGATGATAATAAAAATAATAATTCATTTTCGATATAAAGGAGATAATGTTCTTATTGAATTATGCACACAAAATTAATTAATAAATGTTCGTATAAAAAGTATATATATATAATGTTTAATGTTTTTCTTAATGTATATAGTTATATATTCAATTTTTTATTCTCTATATTAAAAAAGTATATTCATTAAATCGACAAATTAATAATGCATAAAATATATATATGTAACATGATATGAAGAATATTTATTTATACGTTATTTATTATAAAAAGTGCATAAGTATATTATAAGTTCTGTGAATAATAAAATTTTTTTAGAACATTTTTCAAATCCCTATATATTTTAATACGAAAATAAATATATTTCAAAATTAATTGAAAATGTAAAATAAAGACAGTACAATGTTGTTATCATTAATTTGTGATGAATGCTTATAGCTTAATATGATTTTTTATCAATTAGAAAATGCAAATTTTTTGGTTATTTTACTTTTTGAAACAATATAAGAAAATAACTATTAACCATAGAGGTATTATACAGGTATAGTGAATTTAGGAATATATTTAAAGAATAGTTATATTTCTACATATATAACTTTTTAAATATCATATATCTATATATAATGCTATCATTAATTTACGCTACTTATTTTATGAATTCTTAACAGTATAATTATGTCATATGCTTGTGAAATTAAATGTTAATTTAATTTATTACAATACATTTTTTTTGTATATAGTTAATGATACACTATGTTTTTAAAAAAAAAAAACATTCCTTCAAATGTAAAGAGAAATATCTCTATTAATAATGTTATTTTATTCTATAAAAGGGAATAAACATTTTTAATTATGGTTAGGAAGAATAAGATAATTTGATTCATATTTGTTATGTTATCTGACTAAATAAATAATTGAATATATATATTTTACGTTGAATCCATATTTTTATGCGTATTAAGAATAAAAGAAATACATATTTTTATTTTATATTGTATTTAATAAGTTTATTTTAGATAGTTAAAAGAGGTAAGAATTAATGTAGTATAAATATAAATTAAAATACTATATGGTTTTATCTTTTTCAAGTACATATTGTTTTATTTGTGTCCATAGCAGTGGTTAGGATATAGTTATAATCAATATAATATCTAAAGTAAAATAAAAGCTTATTCTTTTATTATTTAAATCATGTATTCGATTCTTATTTTGTATTTAACTATTTTTAACTGATATTTTAAATGATTTTTAATGTTGGTTCAAATGTTTTTCTATGGGATAATATTTTATAGAATTAACGAAATTGTTCATTTCAGTATTATTATTTAATATTTTCTCCTTAAAAAACGGAATTATTATATTATTCTTTAAATTATATAGAATTTACTTTCTTTGTTTTGTGTAGGGAGATTATATTTTCTTATTTACATTTAAACTTTCACTTGTTCCTTATCCCCTTTACCTGAATTCCTAATGGTAGTGTTAATCTTGAACATACTTAAAAATGGTATCATCACACTTTTTGTATCATGATTAAGATGTGAAATACATTTACTGTAAAAAGTTAACTTGTTCCAACAATGAAAAATTTATTGAATCTTTAATATTCTTACAATTTTTTTTATTAATATATGCTTATTAAATATCTGAATTTATATATTAATTGATATATTTTTTTTTCCATTCCTCTATAATGTCACAAAATTTATTTAATATGTTTCATTTTATATACATTTTATAATTTTAAAAGTATACATTTACTTTCTAGAGTATAATCTATATTTCTATATTCAAATTTTTCTTTAGAGTTAAATGAACAGGTCTGAAATATATAAATGTTTAATATGTATACTTCTAATTCAAATATATTATTCGCATGATACCCGGATTCAGTGAGATGAAGAATGATAAGTAATATATTGCCTTTCATTTTGAGAATTTTCATATAATTCGGACATTATTTCATCACTCATATTTTCATCTACTTCAATTTTCTTTTTCATAAATCTACGTAACAAATTTCCTAATGGACTGAACTAATATTAAAAAATAAAAGAATTATTTATAAGAAATATATATATTTTATAGTATACTATTATTAAAATAATAAATAGAAGCGATTGTAATTCTATGTAAATATTTCTATTTTTATTTCTTTTTACCCTATATAGAAAAATGAGTATTAAGGAAAATCCTAAAAGTGCAATTCCTATACATAAATGATTGTTCATCCTTTGAATTCTGGAAGCTTTAATTTTTAACATTTCAATATATTTTTCATTATAACATGCTTTATTAACATTATTAGATGGTGCTACTTCTAAGGAAATGGTGTTTATAATGCTGTCCACATCTGTAGAAATCGTTATATCATCTGTACTTAATTTATCTATACCGTTATCACAAATATATTCTGAGGAATCTAAAAAATAGTCATATTTTTCTATTATACCCATAGAATCAGTTTCGATTTTAATATATAAGCCGCCAATATGTGGATTCGTATATCTAATAATTTTGCCCCATTTATCTCCTAGATACTTCTTATATTGATTTGAATAAACTATAATATGATCCTTGTCTATGTTCAAATCATGCATATGCTTTAGTATACATCTTTTACGTATTGAGTCTAAATCCGTTTCTCTCGTACATTCCTCTATATTTTTTACTTGAAGAATTTTTACCCATTCTTGATGAATTTTGCTTATTAAATTATTCTGAATTTGTTTTGAAAGTGTATCTGGTGATTTAATAATTGCATCTAATAAATCAGCGTAATAATTCATGTCCATGCAGCACTTAATTTCATCAGTGTTATAATTATTGATAATATCCTGACGTATTTTTTCGAATGATGCATCAATTTTAGAAATTATTTCTTTAGTATTATTTTTCGATTTATATGTTTCAATATCATTATTATAAATCTGTATTTCCTTATCTCTATGTAAAGATTGCAAAAATAAATTCGAAGGTAGTTGATATTCATAAAACTCCTGACTCTATGTAGTACATTACAAAAAATATGTATATATAAGTGAAGAAGTTAATCAATCGAATTATATCGGGTAAAAAGGAGTATTTCCTTGTTATATATGAAATAAAGATCATAAGTAAAAATGAAAAAGTACCTTAGAACACCCCCTTGGTTGCACCATTTTTTACAAAATGTAAATCAGGTAATCTTACTTTTATTTTAATTAACAATTATTGTTATATCTTAGAATAAAAAGATAAACGTTATAATAAATTAAATTATTTTTATTAATTTTTAAATTAAAACTAATATATTCTTTAAAATGTACGTGGTAATTGTAATTTTATGGCTTATCACATCAACATAACTATTTAAACCTTATGTTTTTATAAGGAAGAAGGAAAATAATACTATATATAATTTAATAATAGAAGAAATATAAGAAGTAAAAAATGTTATTAAGTGAATTTTAAATTACACATTACTTATGAATACTGTTATTTTTTGCTTATAATGAGGGAAAATATACAAAATATTCATATAAATACTATATATAAATATGTTCATTATCATTTTTCCTTTTTATTTATATTTTTTACCATAATGATGTTAAATATTTGTACTGAAAATATAATTTACATGAAATAACTGATCCATTTAACATATATAAATTATATCATTATATTTTGCTACTTATTATTATTATTATTAATAGTGACCTTATAGTCTTTCATAAAATCCAATTTATCAATTTAATACATAATGTTGTAATTTATTAACTTAAAAAAAAGAAAATCAGTTTATTACTTTATAAAAAATAATATTTGCACATTTTATGAATTAAAAACGTATATTATTGTGGTATCTCCTTATTAACAATAAGTAAAAAGCACATTAAGCAATGCTTTTTATTTTTACCCTATGAATTACCATCTCTCCCTTTCATCCTTCTGGAATCATTGTTTATTATTATTATTATTTTAGCAAAAAAATTATTTTTCCGTGAATTGATACATTTTAAGTATTAACGATTTAAAAAATAAAAAACAAATGAACTATGTGTTGTAATCGTTGAAAAAACAATATATTATTATTACTTTATTCTCATTAATGATTATTAAACTGAATAAAGGATAGGAACATTTTTTATTTCATTATTTCGAAAAAAGAAATGATGCATTAAAAGTGTGGAGAATAACATGTAATGTATAATACGTGGAATGAAAAAAGAAAAAAATTTTTTTTTTCAATTATATTTACATTGTATATTTTTTAAAATAAATAATGTATATTAGAATTTTTTTAATGTATTTAAATTTATATATTAATTAGCATTAAATAATTTAATTGAAAAAATGTCTTATATCATTATTGTATTATACCAAGTAATAATAGTTAATATATAATTTCAAAATATACTTTATAAAATTTTTTTTTATTATTGTGTATTTTTTAAAATTTTATAAGATGAAAATATAATGTTTTACAAATAAATATATTAAATTGAGGCATGTAATATCCAAATGATAATGTATTCCTTGATGTGTTCATATATATGAGCCATGGTGCTATAGAAAAATAAAACACGTATATTTTTATTCTTTCTATAACTTTTATCTTGTGAAAAAATTGTTTTATTATACATGTACTAATAAATTATTCTTAAATTTTATTTTACATTAACATTAAAATTATGGAAAGTATAATAATATAAAAATAGTTCAATCTATAATAGATATTATATAAGTAGTAATATTGTAAAGAAATATTGTGGAATAATCTAGAAATTAAACATGTTATAATTATACATAAATACAACTATTATAAGGTTACTATATTTAAGTTCTTTATCACATTTTTATAGAAAATTTCAATAATTAGTAGTTTCATATATTTTATTGCTATTGAAGTTATATAAATTTTCAAAACTTAAGCATATTAAATATAATATCATTGTTTCATAAATATATTATTTATTTATTACTTTGTTTATTAAATCTACTTTATTTTTTTTACTTTTTTTTATTATATATTATTTTCTGTATTTATAATAATTACAAATGTATTTTTGGTTATTTATTATTACGATTTTTTCTAAACTTTCTTTAAATTTTATGTATTGTGAAAATTTTTTATTTGTATGACTTACTGGGTAGTATATCTACTATTATAGTGAATTTTTTCAGTTTTTCTTAGAATAATTATCATTTCTTATATTTTAGTATTTCATTAATAGTTTTACTTATACAGTTTTTATTCTTTATTTTTTGTGTATACTTCTATTTTTAGTTATAACTGAAAAGTGTTTTCCTTTTTCAAAGTGGACAACATAAACATTGATATGCATGGATGCATATGATAATAAACTTTTTTTTATATTTTTTTTATAAATTAGACATGAAGGAAATAAGAAATATTAGAAAAATAATTAATACTTTACGAACACAACTATTGTATGTTAATGACTTTATATGCTTGTGTCTACTTATTTTTGAATATATATTTATAACATTTTAAATAGAATGTTTATTGCTTTTATATAATGAAAAGGAAACGTTATACAAACAATAAAAGTGAAAATGCTGCTTTATATTATATAAAATGTTGTTTTTTTATTGTCTATATAACAGATTTACTTCTAGTGATATTCTTAAGAAATAGTGAAATGAACATAATTTATTTGTAATGATATCCTATAAAAAAATATATATAATAATATACGAAATTTGTATAATCAACAATCTATGAATTAATGGTATAGTTATACTTAAAGTAAAATATTTTTATATATACATGAGATAAATAACTATAGTTATACTTAAAGTAAAATATTTTTATATATACATGAGATAAATAACAATTCTAATAAAATGCATATTACATCTTTCTATGTTTTTTATTTTGGAAATCTGTCTTTCAATTATTCTTAATAATTTGCCTATATTATTATTATTATTAAGACTTTTTACATTAGTGTCTTGTGACGATTTGAATTGTTCTTCATATAAGATCAGTAATTAATTATAATTATATATTATTATGATAAGAAATTTTTTTTTTTATTAAAAATATTGAATGGTATATAATAGAACAATTAGTTTACCATAGTCTTTACAATATCACTACCCCTATGCTATGTTGTAGTACTTTTTCAAATATTCAAAGAGGAATAAACAATATTATCTTTTTGAAATCTTTAATTTGTAATACTTTTAATGTAATACGTGGATTTTATTAAATATTGAATTTTCAATCTCGCACAATTTATCCTTAATTTTATAACATTTGTTCTGAAAGCCGTAATAAAAATATTATAGTTGATGTGTTACTTATTATATGGCATTCTAAAATGTAGTTCAGAAATTTCGTCAATTTTTTCGGGTTCCAATATTAGCAAATATATATACAAATTTTCGGTTTTTAAAAAATATTACAAAAAACTTATAGACGCATATCTCATTAGGATTTAAGTGAAGGAAAGAACTATATGCTTACAAAAATATGCAATAGCATTATGATTTACGTTGACACTACTTTTTTTTTATATAATACTAAAAAATACTGCTCATAGATAATAATAAATATACAGAAAAATTAGTTATATATAAAAAACAAAAAAACGTTTTTTCAAGAAAACGTCTCATTTACATTGAATAAATGTGTAAATTCAAATAAATGAATGAAAAAACATATTTTAAATTATTATTATAGTATATGAAACAATTCCGTTTTGTAGCATAATGTTATTAATTTAACTTATTGAAACTTTATAATAATGTAAGATAACATGTAAATGGAAATGTACAATATACAAAAAATAACATTATAAAGATACATTATTTATTTATTTATATTTATTTTAAAAGAATACATTAATTTTGTTATAATAAGACTTATTTAGGGATTACTATTTCAATAATTATAAATTACCATCTTTAAAAATGATTTGTTTAATAGAATTCAAGAGAATGTTTCCTTGTGAAATTATTTAATACATTATAATTTGCACATGGCATATTATATTATATATTTTTTAATTCTTTTGTTATGGTGAGTAACCAAGAATTAGCACGATATTAATATTTTTAAATGCGATATATTTTTTAAAAAAGATTTAACATTATTATAAAAAAGAATAAGTAAAGAATACATTTTTATTATATAGAAATATAAATAAAAATAAGTGTATATACATAAAAAAAATAAAAATTACATATATTCATAAAATAAAATTATAATATAAATACAAAAAAAAAAAATTTTAATTTTAAGTATATTATCATTGTGCAAATTTTTTTGAGTAATATGCATTTAAAACACCATAAAATATATCAATACTTTATTTACATTTTGTACTTTATTATATATGAAAAGAGGTAAATATAAAATTTTTCATTTTATAGAATTAATAAATCTTTAAATGTGAAAAATAGTATATATATACAGAATAATGCAATTATATCACTTCTCATCATATATAGCACTATATATCCTCTTTATATTATAAAGTTTTCTAAAGTATAATCTTAAGCGTAGAATAATAGAAATATATAAATTCTACAATCCTATTTTATGAAATGATATAATTATTAATATAGCCCATATTTATATAATAAAAGCTGTATATTTATTATATTTGTAGTAAATATATATTATATATGTTCATTTTCATGAAATATAAAATTTATACAATTAATTTACTACCATGTTTAAAATAACTTTATGCTGGACAATCCTTATAATTTTTTAAAATAACAAATTCATTAAATATATTTTAAAATAAAATCATTATGTGTAATTGTATGATTTCAATTCTTTTATATGTATGTATAAAAATATTTGTGAGATGAATAACTATTTTGTTAATAAGAAAAAGAAAAAAGAATATAATTTTTTATGGATATAATGGAGATATATATAGAGATCCCTGTAGCAATATTAATATGTGGAGAATTTATGAAATAATATTGTTATTATTGATACAGTGTGATCATTTATTATTACTAATTACATCAAAAATATGTTATATACATACAATGTGTTCCATTTTTAATATTTACTGTCTTTCTTTTATAATATTTTAAATATCATAAGGATTTTTTATATAACATTGATAACATATTTTACGTTGACATTAAAAGAAATATGAGTTACTTCATATATTTTAAATATATAATTTTTACCTTTATAAATATTAAACTCCACACTGAAAAGACTATTTTGTATCTTTTGAACTTATGTCATGTTATTTTAATAACATAAAAGCAAAAGTTATTTATATAAATTAATAAATATTTCCTTATATCTATTATTTTAATAAACTTAATTTCTTTAATTATGTAAAGTATCAATTGAATTATACTTTAATTTGATAGTGAAAATTAATAAATTTTTTATTTTAAGATAAAATATTATTTTTTTTTGCCAAAAATATATATTTGTTTTTTGTTATGTTAAATATATTATATACTAAATATATAATAGGAGTGAAGTTTAATGATGAATAATATTTTTTCAAAATTCTTTTAAAGACTACGTTGCTTGTATTTTAACGTAAATTAAAACAAATACAATAATATTAATAAGTTATATTTATTGATTTTTCATATATAAAAATACATACTTCAGCAAAATTCATCTTCTATATAAATAGATTAATTCTAAGCAGTATGCCTGATGATAAAGTGTCATGTGAAGAATGTGTATATTATTAAATTTCAATATAATAAATATATATATGATATTATTTAAATATATTTTACTTACCTATATGAAATGTAATTTAACGAGATAAAATTTCTGTACTTTTACAAATGTTCATTTTTCCTTTTATTTTTAGTATGGATTTTTTAAAACTATTGATTATTATATGCCTAAGGCACGTAGTGTTGGGATGAAAAATGAGGTAACTGAAGAGGAAAAGTACTGTAATTCTTTTTTAAATGATTCCATTTTTGCCCATGTGCCGAATCCCAACATATTTTGTGCACAATTTAAACGTATGTATGAATTATTACATAATTCTAAGAAACATGTGTCCCATTCTGCATCGCTTGATGATATTGATCGTGCTTTCTTGAACTATTGGCTAAATGATAAATTAAGGGGTGTTAATATTGATCCTTCAATTTGCGTCAATGAATTTTACAAACAAATAAAGGCTAAAAATAACGAAATTTTCAAGGATGAATTATTGGACAAGAAATTACATAATATTGAGAAACATGAATTGGAAAATATGAGATCATTATATGATTTATATAATATTATGAATAATGTTAGTGAAGCAATTACAGAAGAAATTGGAAAAGAAAAAGGCTTATCATGCTTAAGGTACACAAAAGAATGCTATAGAAAATATAAGGAAGCTATAATTAATTGTCGCGGTTATTGCCCGTATTTTTATAGTCTTATAAAAGAATTTAAAAAAAATTATAAGGATGAATTAAGTCCATTAGCTGAAGTATCCTTTTCATGTAAAGCTAAAGAATTATTCGAATTACCGAACTACGGAGTAGTGTTAAAGGAACATGAAAGTGTAAGAATTATACGTAATGGAACACTTTCAGTTTTACTTCCACTACTTGGATTCTTTTTGATGTTCAAATTTTCTAATAAGGTTAAATAAATTACATATATTATTTTTTATGTACAATAATATTTATTAATGTTCACAATGAAAAAACGTTATTTTTATGGAGCAGTATATCTTTATATTTAATTTTTTTTATCTTTTTATGTTAGCTTAAGCCATTTCGTCAATATATTCAAGAAAAATTAAAAAGTAAAAAAAGCATGTTGTTTGATGAAGGAGAAAGAGAAAATGAATTATTTTCATATACTTTTGACGATGATAGCAGTATTTTTAATGATGGAGAATATAACTTAAGTTATTATAACATAAGAAACTATTAATAATATTACATGTAAAAGAAACATTGTTTCTAACATATAATATGAAATAAGGAAAAATTAAAATGGGATATAATTTTATTAGAAGTAAAATCCATATAAATTATAGTAACATTTATTAATTAATATATTGGAAAAAAAATTTGTAAAAT
Source organism: Plasmodium ovale wallikeri (assembly GCA_900088485.1). Lineage (NCBI taxonomy): Eukaryota > Apicomplexa > Aconoidasida > Haemosporida > Plasmodiidae > Plasmodium > Plasmodium ovale. The sequence goes on from FLRD01000374.1 coordinate 17,854, forward strand.
TGATTGTAATAGAATATTATAATTTAAAAAGTCATGATCTACATATGTCTTCAAGTTTATAAATAAATCTCATGGTTCACAGTTGCCTATTGTAAAAGAAAGTTATTCAATTGTCCATGTTAGTTCTTAAAACATATTTTCTATAATGTTCATATATGTATACCAAAATATATATACTATATATATTACTCAAAGTTTAAATAAATTTGAATTATCCATAAAATATTTTTAATATAAAATACCCTCTATATATTATTCATGTGGAAAAATGTATTTCCTATAAAAAATACAATACTATATTTCAAAAGAAAGTTGTTAATATTTTGTTTGTATAAATAATCTGAAATTCAGGAAATAATTCCGTAGATTCATATGAAAACTGTTACAAGTATATAATAAGGAAAATAAAGATAATATATACATGAAGAAATAATAATTCTTTACTAAAAATAAAGCTTTGATATACATATAAATGATGTATTTTTTTTATTCTCGTTTTATATATAAAATGTATTTACAAAATATGTACTACTTTTTCAATATGATAAAAATAAGTTTATTAAAATGGATCATAAAATTCCAGAATGGTTGTTAGTAAATATTAGAAATTGGGTAAATCACATTTAATTTTAGATTAGACAGAAAAATTTTATCAATATATTTCTAATCAGATGAAATTTATTGTTTTGGTGTGATGATATAGTAGATATAAGTAAATGTAATACAAAAAAAAAACAATTATTTTATAAGCTATTTAAACAAATGAAAAAGAGAAATGTAATAGATATTATATAATGATTAAAAATCAATGTAAATTTTGGAAAATTATATATTTATGGTTTAAGTTTTCTTTAGCTTAATGAAAATATCGTAAAAATATAAATTATATTAAATATAATATATTTATATAATTGCAGTGTCCTTTGATCTTATAATATAAAAGAATTCATATTTTCCATTTTATTTTATATATATTTTTATATTTAATGCACTTATAATTGTAAAATGCTTAATATTACATATTGCAAGCATATATTAAGTTCCATTAATTTACTTTTAGTTCCAAATTATGCAAATACAGTATAGTAAATAATAGCAATTTAATGAAGAAAAATAATTATACATATTTATTTTTTATATAATTATTATAATTATATTTTATTTGTTACGAATTCACAATTTAGATGCATTTACAGTAATAAATAATAATATGTAAGTAACTTTTAAATGAAATTCCATAGTGCTTGAAAGAAATACATGTGCTATAAAAGGAATTTGTTATAAAATAATTAATTAAGGAATAAAATATACTAAAAAGTTATTAGACTTTTGCATGCAATACATTTTAGGATATAAAGATCTTTGCTACCTTAGTTTATATGGAAAATCAAAATATTCATTCTCTTCAATATCGTGCATACATAATATGCACACAAACATTCGAAAGGAATTATAATTAATTATTATACAACTCATTATTGAAATACACATATACATGATGAATAATTTTATAATACTTTTCAATATCCGTATTTTTGCGTAGCTTTGATATTTTAAAAATATTTTTTAATGATATATATAAAACAAAATAAATTGGGTGAATTATTTATGCACCATTTTTAACAATCTTTAACTAATGATATGGATTATTTTATATTATAACAAAATTTATGTTGGATATTTGTTAAATTTCATAACTACTGTTATTTCAAAAATTAACCATATTTAAATTTTTTTAATAAATTAATATTACCAAAAAAAATTATAAACGATTAATATTTTTGATAAAAGCATAAAATTTTAAATAATAATTATGATTATTACATATTAATAGTACAACTGAATAATTCTATATGGCAATTTATATTCGAGCCTAATGTAAATTTATAAAATAAGTGTTACGTATAAAAAAATGAATATATGCAATATTTTAATTGCATTCAATATTGAGGATATGTAATAATAACAATAATAAGAAGAAAAATGACAAGCGCAGATTATACAATATTTATAATCGCATGTTACATGGCAAATAAAAAATAATGTAAAATAAAAAAGAATTATACAAAATTAAAATATATATGTGTTCTTTATTATTGCATTCAGTTATACACCATATATGCGTATATTAGTATTTTTATTAATAGATAATATCCTTACAAATTTTTCTTATAACTATAAAAATATATATATTATATTAATTAATTATAAATGTAAAATATATTGAATATATTTTTTTTCCAAAATGTAATATACAAAAAATATATAAAAAATACATAGATAAAATTGATATATATATCTCCGGATGATGTGTATTTCTTCTTATGATACAAAATTAGGATAACATGAATAGTTGTCTCACTAATAATATAATATTGTAAATATATAATTAGCACTATGTCAGAAAATAAATATGATAATATAAAAATATAATGAAACATATTTAAAATAAAACACTATTAACATATATATGATTAAATAAAAGGGATTTTTTCTAAACTAATAAAAGTTGTCATATCTTCATATTTTATTTTATTTTATTTTAAATATATTATAATATTTATAATTTAGTATGAATATTATTAAGAGAATATATATATATATATATATATATATATATGAATAATTGAAAAATATTTATATGTATATTTAATAAATGAAATGAATAATTATATCAGAGCAGCAGTTGGGAAAGATAAACTAGGGAGATACAGAGGAACATTAGGGAAATAAAAAAGTAGTATTTCTGAAAATTTGTGTTATTAAAAGAGAGAGAATACTGTCCTTAAACTTTTTTTTTTGAATAAGTATGAATTTAATATAAAACCTTTTTTAGAATGCATGTATATACATATATATATATATATTTTTTTTTATTTATAGGAGTAAATTTTTTAAATATTTAAAAATATATAACCTTAAAATACATATTTAGTTCAAGAATTGTAAAAAAAATAAGTATTTTAAAAAAGTAATATAGTCTAAACATATTACAATAATTATCTTATTAAAAAAATGGAAATATAAATTTCTTACAAAAAATAAAAGATTTACGTGATAAGTATCTTTATGTAATATAAATGGTAAAATGTATTTATTTCCATAAATATATATATAATATATATAAAAACTATTCTTAATAAAGCAATTACACGGTTTGAATAATCTTTTTTAATAATTTTTATATAATATGCATTCTATTATTTATTTACATTAATTTTTGTTATATTGTTTGATATATACTTATTTCTATGTTTACCTAATAGTTCGATATGAATTTACTAATACTTTTATAATAATTACATTTGATAAAATTGTTAAAAACACATTATTGATGAATAATTACTTCTTCTAAGAATTAAATTCATTGTATTAAATAATATATTTGTATTTTATATATACTTTTTTGAATATACTATTACTGTGTATTCTGAAGCTTTGCTATTTCTTATAATTCATTTATTTATATTTTTATAGAATCTTCAAAAATGGTAGATGAGGTAAATTTTCTCTAAAAATATCATTTATACTTTTTACTTAATTATTCTTTTCTTAATGGAATTTATTAACAAATATATTTGCTGTGTGTACACTCGTATATATATACTTTGTTATACATATATTATTTTTAGATCACGGTTTTAAAAGAAATAGATTCGCTAAGTTTTGATTATAAATTGGATAATATTAATGGTTCGTGCGATTACTGTTCTTTATGTTACAATAAAGGTAAAAATTTAAATAATAAATTTTCTTTTCAACTTCTTTGCCACCAATTTGTAAAAAATATAGAATATATTCCTTTGTCAATTGACTTAAATGGAAAAAATTTAAAAGAAAAAAGATATGATGATTTTATATATTGGGTACATAATAGGATTAATAAAATGAATGATAATATAAGTGAAATCGAATTTGATAAGATTATTAAAGAACTTATAAACATATGGAAAGAAGTTAATGAAAAATTTCCAAGTGATAGTGTAAACAAAAAATATTCATATGACACATCTAAAATTAAAACACCACTAAATTTAGATGACTTGAAGAGAAAAAAATTCATGTCTGATTATTGTCAAAATTTTAACACTCTTCACACAAAATTAACTCTAAATAGACCACATTGCAAGGTTTATTATGATTACTTTATGAAAAGCAAAGAAGCGTATGCCGACGTTTTTGATAAATGTTATAAATCTGGTGTTAACACTGATGATTGTCCATATCTTTGTAAGATTGATAACTATAATCCTGAACGTATACTTAAAAAATTAAACTGTAAAAAAATACTAGAAGAGGAAATAAAGCAGAAACATATTCCTGAAGAAGAATGTAATGCAAAAACGGAAAAACTGGAATCTGAATTAAGCCAAGCTCTTCTACATTCTAGTAATCCTGCGTTCAATTACTCAGATCCTAGAGCTCTTTTTTTAATTTTATTTACATTTTGGGGAATATTTCTAACATTTATATATTTTTATAAAGTAAACACAAATTACAATTAAAAACATAATTCTTATATGAAAATAATAATAATTTATTTGTATTAAAAGTATATGATTATACAGATAATTATATTATTTCTATTTTATATATATATCTAATGTATTAGGTAACACCCTTTGGATCATGGATAAGAAATAATTTGCTTAAAAAAAAACTCGTACGAGATAACTTTGATGAACATGTTGAAGATGAATCTATATATGATTATTCCGAAAGTGTGAACACAAATATGAATAATGTAAATTATAATATATCATACAATTCTGATTGAATTCCTTCACAATAACACGATGAATATAATGTCATACTAATTATAACGCATAAAAAGAAGAAACATAAATATAAAATTTAATATATAAGCCCAAGTTATAAAAACATTATAATATAAATATTATATATATATTTATTAAATTCCAAAAAAAATAAAAAAAAATTAATTAGTAATATACTTATAAAAGTAATTAGTATAATACCATAACATACAATAAAAGAAAAAAGTAAAGAAAAAAATTAATGTTTCCAACTCTTTGGAGAATAACACAAATTTACATAGTTGAAAATTTCACTATATAATTTACTTTATTATGTTGAGTGAAAATATAGATACATATATTTATGATAATAATAATAAGACAATAAATCCACTTTATTAAAAATAAAAAAAATGCTTTAAAAAAATAAATTTAAGAAAAAAACCATCCATTTTAGAAAGAAAAATTTTCTGTAACGCTTAAAGGAGTAACATTTAAAGAAGTAATTTGTTAATTTAATCTTAAAAAATTCAAATTACGGCACTAGACATGCTAATTTTTAAAAGAAATAATGGAAATATTGGGTAAAAACTTTTAAGATATATGAATTCTCAATATTTTTATTAGTTTGTGTTATATATTTTAAGAATACGAAAATTCGTATAAATGGAATAAATTTTTAAAATATAAGAATAATTTTATATTCTCATACTGTTCAGTTTGTATTCAGTGTAATTTACTTATTTTATAAAAAAAGTGTTATGCATACAATATTACTAGTAAGAAGGAACATGTGTATGTATAAATATATTCTATTAAATTAATCTGCCTATATCAATCTTAATCATATTTGTTATATTAATACGTGATTTAAAATGTATGAATAAATATATGTTTTGTATTTCTTTTAAAATTTATAATATTTTCAGTTGATAAAACATGCAAAAAAACAAAAAGGCATCAAAAACATTAAATTAATTTAAACTAATAAAAAAGAATAATGGAATAATAATAATTATAATATAAATTAACGAAAATATTTGTGTCACGTACACTTAATTTATAAATCACGTTTTATTTGTGTACCCTTGCTTTTATGATCATTTTAAATATATGGTTAATTAGGAATTATTTATTTATCAAAATACTCTTATCTTTGATTAAAGTAGTAATATAAATAATTTATTTAGATATATTAAAAAATTGTTGAGAGCTTTATTTATAAAAATGAATTAATACTGTAAATAATATTTTATATTGAAATTTGCGAATTCTGTAAGAAGTAACTATATACAGTGTTAATTGAAATTATGATTAAATATTTATATTTTCATAACTAAATTCATCCATTTATGTATATCGAGATGTCAGTTCGTGTTAAATAATTATAATTTAGTCCGATGTATACCTTAAATTATAAAGCTTTCTATAATATATTAGGACATCATGCACGAGAACATACTGTTATATTAATAATTTTCTTAATTTTTATTTTTATATATTAAAAGATACTACATAATAATATTATATTTACACTAATTTCGTAAATTATATGGATTAGTCGTTTTAATTTTTGCATGAACATATAATGTGAACAATGATTTTTCATTTATTTTGTTATTAATTTGTAATATACATTATTTAATTTGATAATTATAACTGTTTTTGTAGTAAAATGAAATTTTATTAAGAAGTTAAAGGAGATTACTATTAAATTTGTTATAAACAAATATAATACAATACACTAATTTATAATATTTGTATCATATATTTAATCTGTTTCTTCTAAATTAACGAATATGATAATTGTAGAATTTTATGCAATAATAAGAAAAAGAGGAATAAATTTATATATTATATATATTATGTAGTGGATAACGATGACAAAATAAAGATAAAATATGTAATAAAATAAAGAAATACTAAAAAATGAATTATTATTTTGATTGTGCAAAAAATTATATATACCAAACATTATAACTGAAAAAAATTCAAATTTATTTTAAAAAACAATTACGTAAAAATTTTTTACGCTTCGCATTATATTTATGGAAAAAACATTGATATAAATAATAGTTGAATAAACAGTTTATTCTGTATTATATGCACATAATAAGCTTTTATATGTAATAAGGATACGAATGAAATGTACAACGATGCACTAAAAAAATATATATTTTTTTTATTCATATATTTAATGAAAAAAGAGTTAGTTATATATTCTAGAAGATAATACATGTGGAATGTAATAAATAGATATAAAATATGTAATTTGAAAGTGTTCTTCATTACAAAATATATACTAAGCCTATTTTTTTTTTTATTTATTCTGACCATCTTTTTATTAAAAAGAAAAGAACATCATACATGATATATGAATTATATATTATTATAGGAATTCTTTAATTAGATTCCGTTGTATGATTACTATTTTATTCCTATATAATGCGGTGAAACACTCAATAAATTTTGTTAATAATAATGGATATATGAGATATTTGAATTTTCCATATGGGAATCATTATGTTATGCATTGTTTCGTATTCTACTATGAATATTCTCTGAAAGGGAGTATTATTATTAAATCTAACAAATTCTTTTACACGAATAATTTTTATATTTTGTATATTACTGTATAATATTTTTATTTGTGTTAATGGTATGATCACATATAAACTATCATTTTTATGCCTACTACAATTTCTAATTATATTTTTTATGATACAGATGTAAATATGCTGTGATACCTTTTATATTTCTTTAATCTTTATGTGTGCCATATTTATTAATATATTATAATTTGTCTTTTTATTAAATAATAAGTTATATTTAAAAATATTGTAGCTTTTCTATAAAAATATTCAATAGATTTTATTATTTTATCTTATATATATAAATTGCAATAACTTAAAATATATTATGTGCTATCATTTCATATGTTTTGGATTTCCTTTTATTAATGTAGTATATAGCAAAGAAGAAAAAAAATTCTATACTTCCTTTTTTATTTATGATAAATAAAATTTTAACATTTTTTACTACATATGGTTAATTTTAAATGAGAACCATTTGATTTTTTATTTTTTTATATTTTATTTGACTTCAAAAAGTTTCTTATTTCGCGATAAATTATATTTAGTTTTTTATGAAGAACTATACAGTATGTTATAATTACGTTTCTCCGAATTTTTGTTGACCATTTCAGATGTATATATTGTGTTGTTAGTTTCTTCATTTATATTTTCCAATATATTTTTTCTTATTCCTATGCTGCGACGTATCCATGGGCCAAACGCTGTAAACTAAAATAAAAGGAAAAAGGATGACATAATTTCTAAATTCTGTATATCTATGGTAGAAACTATTTATTAAAATTTGTTATATAATTTGTAGGGTAATATTCTCATTAATAACCTTGTATAAAATAGGGATAATAAAAGCCGTTATTATTGTTATAACTGGTGGAATTATAATCATACCTCCTGCATCAATCATTTCGACAGGTGGTAAAAGATATTTTTGATCTTGGCAAATTATTTCCTTTTGGATAAATTCATTATATTGTTCTCTAAAATTTTTTAATTCATAACAAAAATCATAATCATTTCCCTTTTTACACTCATTTAAATAACCTTTAAATAATTCCACACAATCGCTAGTACATTTATTTATTTGCGGTTTTGATTTGAATTCAAATTGAAATTTATCAAATTGGACGTATATATCAATGAGTTTAATGAGATTATCAGATGAATTTATACTCAAATTATTTATATATTTATCTAATACGTTCTCACCATCATAATCATCATTAAATAAATTATTTAATTCCTGAAACAGAATTAATGATTTTTCAATAGATGTATTCCTCTTTAGCACATCAACATATAATGAATACAATAAATATTTACATCCACCTTCTTTATAAGTATCAGAATTTACTTTTAAGTGACTTAAAAACTGTATAGCTGTTGAGCAAAGCTTTGGAAAATCATCATCAGAAATATTTATATTTTCGTATTTAACTCTAGCACATCCGGGGAAATTTATAACGCTATCTTCACTATTGTATTGAGATATTTCTTTTTTGTACTCTTTATATGAGGTGACAACATTATACTAAAAGAGTAATTTATAACACATGTATATCTAGAACAATATAATCATAAATACATTTGTAATTATATTTTCAGAAAGCAAATAATCAAATAAGTACCATGCTTAATTATAACTAAAGAAAATGTAAATGTACCGCTGTGCTTATCCTAGGTGAATTCATATTTTCAAATTCATACATTAAAATAAATAATTAGAATGTTCTTTGTGTACATATACTTTTTTCTTTATAGCTATAGATATACAATCTGCTGATACATTAGTCATTCTAATTATATAATTTATAGATATTAAATAAATGATTCATATTTATGATTTTTTATTAATATTATTTTGAATATACAACAAAGTATTATTACTTATATAGCACAAAATAACAAATTTTAATTATGAGAAATATAATTCAAATGTATAAATATAATAATGGGATTAATTCATAATATTTTATAGTAAAATAAGATTTCTTATTATGTTCATTAATATAATTATAATATAACTGTATTATTATAATGAATAATAGAATATGCTAATTTTATTGTCACCTATGTGTTTAAATACGAATTCATATAAATATATATTTTATTTTATTAAAATGTTGTATATAGATAAATATAGTTCTTATAGTTTATTATATCTTTTACAATGCATGAAAGAGTATTTTATTTTTTAATAAAAAATATTTTATTATATATTTTTCTGTTTGATTTATATTGAAATGTATTGTAATATATCTCTATATTAGCGATAAAAGGAGTATATATATATTTTAGAAAACGTTAACATTTAAATAAAAAAAAATGATACAGTATTAAAACATAAATATTATATTTCTAAATAAACGAATTATCGTTGGAGTAAAAATAATTTAGTAAGCAATTTGTATTAAAAAATTAACTACATAAATGGATTACATCTCAAAATTACAATATAATTCTCAACATATATAACATGACATTGTAACAGAAAAGAAGGGTGTTTTATCTCTTTCTTTATAAGGGTTAATACAATGAAATATATATATTTTAATATCAACATAATTAAATATATAAAATAATATGAATTAAAATTTTTATTCATTTCTAGTTAAAAAGCATGAATTATCGAATATAATAAAATATTTACTTTAAAAAAATTTTAAAAAGAGTTAATTAAGCACCTGCATAAATTTAGCATAAACAAATATATATTAATATTAATTTATATGTTGTGCATTATACATATTTATTTCAGTAAAACAATTTATAATATTAGTTTTTATTTAAAAACACTACAAATTAATTATTAAAAGCAAGATTGTTATACTCTGTAATTTATGTATGTTCCGTTGTAATTTTTTACATTTATTTTATAACAAAATTTACATGTAATCGTATTTTATAATACATGATTAAGAAAATGCATAAAATTTAAACATAAATTAGAATAACGTTTCTTTCATATATAAAGAAATAATGAAACTTTATTAATAAAAATACACATATCATTACGATTAAATGAGATTAATTTATTTAAAGTTGATTAACATATATTACTAAAATTATGAACAACATGTGAATAAAAAAGAATTATTAATATTATTTATATATATAATGAATACTTTTTATTTACTATAAATTTCGCCTTTACGGATAAAATATTTATGAAAGATTTTATTTATAATATTATCTTATTTGGGTAATAAATGAGATAATAATTGTTCGTTATATAAAAATGCATAAAGAAAATATATAATTTTAGTATTAACGCATTTGTATATTATTAAATTGTGCACTTTTAATTTCCATTAATGCTGTATCGTTCTTTGAAAATATATATAAAACAATTTGGAATATATTTTGGACACGTTATGTAATAATAATTATAGTACACATTATGATTTTACTCTCTTGTCCAATATATTTTTATTGTTAAAGTGTATACATTTCATATTCTCAGTTATGTTAATGATATTTTGAAGAATATGCATTAATTAATTAAACATGCATAATTCTCTAAATATGTTTATTAGCTCGGTGTACTTTATTTTGAGTAGGTTTACAACACATTAATTTTGTATAAGTAAAATTTTAAATTGTTTACATATTATTTTTTTTTTTCTTCTATCTCTCTATTTTTCTGTATTTTATTTATTATTACATTTTATATATTAAGTGGTATATGCTTATTGTGAAGATTGCGTTAGTTATTATGTTATAAATGTGTATAATAAATGTGCTATTAATGTTAATTATTAATTTTTTTTTCATCGATTAATAAGTTGGAGAGCTTGAATTATTTAAATCGTATAGTAGATTAGTATGTTGGGGTTAAATTTGTAATATAACGGCAATTACGCCACATAAATACAAAGGTATATGTAGAAGTAAAAAAAAAAAAAAAAATAGTTTCAACATACATTCTAATATACTTTTGAATCAATCATATATTTAGTTATAAATTAAACACTGTAATTCACTGTCAAAAAATAATCTATTAGATCATAGCAAAGTAGTTAATTGCATTGAAATACTAGTTCATAATAATTAATGTGAATAGAAAAGTGGGAATTTATTATATGAAGAATTTCATATTTTGTGTATTATTTTTTCTTTTAATTAATTTTATATTATTATTTTTTCAGTATCTTTATCTGGATGTATGATTCTTTTATTTCTATTTTTTTTTGTTTTTGTCTGAGAAAAATTGTGCTGCATTAAAAATGTGTAGCCGTTAATATTGGATATCTTAACTATTATTATTTGTTATTATTGGTTATTAGCAAAGAATAAGGTTTACAAAGGTTGATATGATATATAGTTTTCTCCTCTACCAAAGAATATATTCCCTGATCCTTGCATATTATCTAAAAATTCTTCCATTACCCCTCCGTTTGTATCATTAATACTGTCAGGGCTGTATCCACCAAACTTGCGAATGCAGGAACCTACGGCCGTATACTGGTATATAAAAGAATAAAATAGACATATGTAATATATTTATTTATAATTTTTGTATGTGTAATGTAAGTTATTTACAAGTTTATATTGTGTTCGCATGTGTTTATAAAATGTGTTCTTACTCTATATAAAGCAGTAGCTGCTAACAGAACAGGAGCTACACCAAGAACTGAATGACCAACTTTTTTTCCAATTTCGGTAGTTTCAAATGTTGACTCAGTATCATGAATACCAGATTCAATTCCTGGTAACTCGGAACCATATCCATGAGCTCGAGTTCCTAGTTCTTTTTCTGAAGGACTATGCCTCTCACTAGCTTTTGCAGCAGCTTCCTTCTTTTGTATTTCACTGTGACAAGGTAAAATAGATATGAATGACTCAGGATTATAACGTTCACACTGTTTATAGAATATTGGGCAATTATTTTGATCAGTTAAACACTTTTGACCGAAGTATTGATATAATGGAATTTTTGATCTGATTATTTTGTAATATTCTTCGCATTTGTTATCATAATTAGTAGCTGTTACATAAAGAGTGTTATAATCGATACAATAATCGTAAAATTCCTTTCTTTTATTCCAATCAGGATGATTAACGACATCTATATTAGGATTACATTTTTGATGGTATGCTTCAATTTTTGGAGTGTAATTATAATATTGCCACACATACTGGAGAGCAATAAAAACAGAGGTAATTTTATCATTATCATCATCACCATATATACCAGTTAATTTTTCATATATCCAATAATTTAAAAGTATGGAAATATCATATTGAGAATTTCCCTCATTCCATATTTTAGAACTTTCTAAAAATCTTAAATATTTTTTACAAATTTCTATAATTTTATCTTTAGGTTAACTAACAGTTATTTCATTACATTTTTGACTATATTTAGATAAATCCGAGTAATCGCTATTCATAGCATCATAAAATTTTTCTGAGATTAATTCTTTTGAAGACTTCCGGAAAATTTTATGTGTAGAAAGTAATGAAAAAAAGTATGTATTTCTCTCGTATGAAATATTTTATTACTCCTTATGTAAAATTGTATATTAAAAGAAATAGGAACCCATAATAATTAATTAGAGTAAATTAAAATGTAAATTACTGAAAAATCCATGGATCTTTGTTGCGGTAACATTGTTTAGAATAAATGAAAATGTAATATAATTTGATAGTACAAGTGTTCATATATCTAATGTTTTATAATTCATAGATTAGAGTAACACTTTATTGGTGACGTAAACTTCAGAGTGTGTTAGAATTTATAAATAGAGATTTTTTTCATATGACTCCAATAAGAAGAATAAAATATGTTTTATTTATTTATTCCGTGATCAAAACTTTTTCTATTATGTAAAAATTTGCAGATGAATTAAATGGAGTATTATATAAATGTAAACAAATATTGGACATATAAAACACAATATAAATGAGTAAAAATTAATTTTTGCTTTAGAAGTTGTGAAAAGAATTCCTGATTAATGCAATAAATTACATATATATTTATATTAAAAATTTAATAATAAACTAATACAAATATTAGGAAAAAGTAAATATATTACTTAATTTTGGCTTATAAATAGATCTATATTATACATCATGCTTATTATGTTTATGGGTATAAATACTAATTAAAATAATATTTTCTTTTCAGATAAAAAAGAGGGAATTTTCTTTTTGAATTATGCATACATAATTAAGAAATGAAAATACAAAAATAAAATATATTATATAAAAGATATAATTTTTTTTTCAATTGCATATAAATATATATTTAATTCTTTTCTTTGTTATATTTAATTTATATATTCATTAATTGAACAAATTAATAATACATAACAATGTATATATATAATATTATAAGAAAAATATTTGTTTATTCATTAGATAATACGAAAATAACCTAGGCATATTATAAATTATATACGTAGTGCAATATTTTTTAAATATTTTTATAAATTCAAAGTATTATAAAACAAAATGAAATGCATTTTTAAATTAAGTGCAAAATAAATATAAAAAAATAATACTATCATTGATGTGCTATTTTTAAGTTAATCTTATAATTAATTGTTATAAATAAATCATGAAAATCATTTCATTTGTATTATTATCGAATATCACAAGTAAAATATATACTATCTATAAAAGTATTATTCAAGGAATATGTATTTAAAAACATAGATAGAACATAGTAATGTTTCTCCTTATACAGATTTTTAAATAAAACATATCTATTCATAATGCTTTCATTAGTCAATGTTCCTTGTGAAGAAATAATTGTATAATAAAGGAATATGTTTATAAGATAAAGGATGAATTTTATTTTCTCCTGTTCATATTTATCTTATGATGCTTAAATTAAAAAATATATATATATGCATGTTGAACATTTATAATATGAAGCATCATATGCTTTCATATCTATATTTCGTCCCATAATTTGAAGTACATATTGTTATAAAAAATTAAGACACGTTATACTTATTTATAGTTTTTATATAATAGAACTATAAGAAAAATTTCATAATAAATAAAAAAAATAAATTTATTTATAAAATAAAGAATTTCATCAACTAAGTAAAATAAAAAAATATAATTAAATTAAACGAATGATAAATGAAAATGAAATAATAAATTTATAATTTATACAGGGAATGTTGACTTTAACATTTTTATGTAATATTATTATCAAAATATTAATATTAAATTTAACTGTTCTGTTTGTAAATTTAGATTACGAAATATATTATTAACTAGGAATGATCTTCTTGAAAATACCGTTATATCTAAATTAACAATGAAATAATATGAATTCATTATATGAATTTTGACATGGCAATATAAAACTTTTATTGAAGATAAATTTGTAATGCAGAAAAATTTATTAATGTAATATTTTTTATGGAAAGTGTATCGATGTGCAAACGAAAATTCAATTAAGATTCATTATTTTTTTTTTTAGGAAATTTCATATATAAATTTCCATGTATGTGTTCATGCTTTATAATTTTTTTTTTTACCAATTCATTACATAGAAAATATATTTTCATACAAAAAGTTGTGATGAATAGGAATATAACTTTATTTTAGTAATATTCTTAATTTTATTTTATATATATAAAAGACCCTATTTATTATATTCTATTTAGGGTGATACATATAAAATAAGAAATTCTAATTTTAATATTTTTTTGAATAAATAAAGTGATCATTGATTTTCCTTTTTTTTTGTTATTAATTTGGAATATATTTTACAATTATTTAATTTTTATTACTATTTTTATCCTGATATAAATTTTTATTAAAGGATTTAAGGAGGTTATTAGAAAAATTGTAGTAAAAAAATGTAATACTTTTTATTAATTAAAATTATTTGAATCATATAGTTAAATTAGTTATGTTAAATTAAGAAGCATGATAATTGCAGAAGAAATTTGTGTAATGGTAAGACATACAATGGTATATTCATATATTATAAATATTGTGTATGATTTAATTTTAATAAATTACAAAAAAAAAATGTAATAAAATATAGTAATACAAAAAAATTATGTTTTTAATTATGTACAAAATTAAATATATCTAATATTATAATAGAATTTTTTTTTTTTTTTTTATTAAATTCATACATATGTATTTTTATACTATATATCATATTTATGAAGTAATATTTGTATCTTACTATAGTTTAATAAAATAATTGTTCTGTAAAATAATAGCTTAATAAGCATTTATATATAATAAGGTTAAGAGTATTTTTTAAGTAGAACCATTGCAAAAACAAAATTTATAATTTTTTTCATACCAATGTAAAGGAATAAATAATCACTTATATAAATTACAGAAGATTATGGATGTATAATGGAGAACATGGATATAAACAATAAAGTTTCCGTGTTTATTTTGAGAAATATATGTACTAAGACTTTTTTTTTTTTTTTGATTTTATTATTTATGTAAACAAAATCAAATATGTACATATAATATATATAATATACATTATTGTGTGCATTTTTTAATTAGGATTTCTTATTTGACAACTAAAATTTTATGCTTATAAAAATACTGGTAATTCATCAATAATTACATGTCATAATGGGTTCATAAAATATAAGAATAGCCATTGTATGTATCATTATGTTCTGCAAATTTTTATTTTCTACTATAAATATCACATTATAAGATTTAGAATTAATAGATTCCTTGAATATTTTTATATACTACTTTATATAATTTTTGTATTACAGTGTAATATATCTCTTCGTGCTAATTACACACTTATAATTTAATGTCTTTCTTTCTAGTTTTACATATTTTATCTAATTATATTTTATGTAATTCTTATTTAAATGTAGTAAAACTTTCTTGGGTAATCTACTAATATCTACTTATATGATCCTTGGAATGTTCTATAATAATTCTTGTCTTAATAAAGTGGTTATTTTTTAATGTATTGTAGTTTTTCCATAAATGTATTTATTAATTTTTATGATTTTATCTTATATTTACAAATAGTAATAGTATAAAATATATAAAGTGCCCTAAATTAACATTTTTCCGTTTTTCATTAGTAATATAGCTCATAGATAAACTGAAAAAGATATTTTATGCATCTATTGTTTTTTATGTAAAAATATATTTTTCATTTTTTTTAGCATACCTTTAATTTAAAGTCTCTCCAATTTATGTTGATTTTTTCCTTAATGTTTCATTTGATTTAACAAAAAAGTGTCTTATTCCTGATTATACATAATTATAAACTTTTAAGAAGAATAATATCCTATATTATAATTCGGCATATTCGAAACATCATCCTGGATTTCATAAGTATTTAATGACTGGTTTGTCTCTTCATTTATATATTCATATATATTTTCATTTTTTCCTATTAGTCGACGTATCCACGGACCAAATGGTGTAAACTAAGATTACAATAAAATGAAGGTTATATATTCTAATTAGTACTTTTCTATGATTTTAATTTTATATTAAAAACTTTTTAAAAAATTGCATGGCAACATTAATTTTTTTAAACAATATTAATATTAACCTTATACAAAATAGGTAAAATTATTGACGTTACTGATATGAAAGAAAATGGAATTATAGTCATACCAACTATATCAGTACTTTCCACAGGTGGTAAAAGATATTTTTCATCACATTTTATTACATTTTTAATAAAAGAATTATATTTTTTCCTAAAATTTTTTAATTCGTTACAAAAATCAATGTCATTTCCTTTTCTACATTCATCTACATAACTAAAATACGTTTTAAGGGGATAACTACTGCACGCCTCTTCTCTCTTATTCTCTTTATTTTCCGTAAAAAAATCATCAAGGTTATTATACAAATTGGTAAGTCTAACAAGCTTATCAGATGTGTGTTCGTTCATTTCATTTATATATTTATCAAAAGTATTCAAATTGCCATGGTTTTGATTATATCTCCCATACAAATCCTTGTATATTTTTAAGGTATTTTCAATATTTTTATTATAATCATTTAACTCATACGTATGTAACCAATAGAACAAATACTTACATCCATTGTCTCTATATGCAGTGATTCCATATTCAGTGTCTTCATATGTAAACACTTCGTGCTTTTGTAAGTGACTTAAAAATAATATGGCTGCTTTGCAAATCTTTTCTTCATTACCTTTAGGAATTAAAAGGCTATATGTAAAATTTGAACAACTATCCTTATTCTCTAATTCACTAGCATTTTTATAAGAGTCTAATTTATCTTTATAAATACAATTTGAAAAAGCAGCATTATACTAAAAAGAAAATAAAAATTTATAATATATTAATGTATGAAATAATATTTTAAAGAAAACATTTTACATTTTATTTCAAGAACATAGGAATACTCATAAGTATCCTATTAGTAATTATAACTATAAAAAATGTACACCTACAATTGTTTGTATTTCAAGTGGCATTTTGTTTGGTTTTAGATTTCATGAATTAAAATAAACTTTTAGAATATTTTTGGCGTAAAAACTATTATCCGTGGTAATAATTGGCGAAAAATATACACATACACCAAGAATTATAATTGCGTTTTTATAGAATTCAAATAATTGAATAGGTATGTTATTTCTTTAAACGTTTCTGATGTAAATTATAATATCGTAGGAATATATGTAAAATGTGAAATATGAACTTTTATTATGGCATAATTAATTAAAAAATTGAAATATAATAATCGAAATAAATAATAATATTATACACTATAATATGATTTTTTATTATGTGAATTATTATGTTTATCATATCGCTATATTCTTATATTAAGTAATAGAAACATCTAATATTAATAAAGTTATCAATTTCAGTATGTATATAATTTATTATTTTATTCTTTTACATGTGGAAAAATATTGTTTTTCGGAGGAAATATAATTTTCATCACATATGAATGAGTATTTTATATTGAATAAAAAATACATTATTATGCATTTTTCTATTCAATTATTGATAAATATATAACAACATACCTCTTTGCGAGCTATTTCATGAACATGTATTTATTACAAAAAAATGATATTTAAAAAAAAATTAATAAATTAGTAATATATAATTATAATATTTTCACATTTTTTAATTATTATTTAACGATAAATAATGATGTGCAAAAATTTCTTTTTAAAAGAAACTTGATAAACTGATTATAGATGATAAATAGAAAGAGAATACTTCCTTTCTCTATTCTCTGTGATACTAAAAAATTATGGTGATATAACCTTTTTTTTCATTAAGGATAACTTGATAAATTTTGTATCTTTTATTTTTAATATTATTTAACATATAAAATAACATAAATTTACAAATTCAATTATATATAATTAAGAATTATGAATTATAAATGAAGAAAATTTAATTACTTTATAATATTTTTAAAAGAAGTTATTAAAGAACATTTATAATTTTAGCATAAAACTATATAAATTTTAATTTAAATGAATGCTAATTTGTAAGTTCTATAACAGATTCATTTATTTCAGAGAAGCAACTTATAATATTAATATTTATTTGTGTGGATTATGAAATAGTGTTTAAACAAAATGTATTATATGTTGTAATTTATATATTCTTTATAGTCACTTGATTTATTATACTTTTATTTAATAATATTTATACATATAAATGCATATTATAATAAAAAAGAAAAAAAGTAATTATAATTTAAATATTTTTTGTTAAAAAACTATTTCACTCAGAAAAAGAAATAATGAAATATTATTAATAAGTATAATCTTATCGATACACATAAATAAGTTTAATTTACTTAATGCTGTACGAAATACATTTCGAAAATGATAATCAACATGTGAATAAAAAAAAATTATTATTATTATTCTTATATATATATACTATTTTTTTATGGCAAACTACTCCTTTGTGCCTAATATATTTATAAAAGTTTTTATATATACTTAGTTTCCTTGGAGGGAAATGAATAATAGAACAATTGTCACTTAAAAAAAAATGTATTAGTAAAATATATAATTGTAAAATGATTCAATTTATATATACTACAATTGGATCCTTTTTAATTACCACTTATATTTTTAGTGTTTCTTTAATTTATATAAAACAATTTGGAGTAAATTTAGTTGTTCTAAACTGTAATAATAAAAATGCACATTATTATTTTAATTTCTTATCAAATATATTTTTTTTATAAAAGTGTAAGAATCTCATGATTGAATTACTTTTTGATGACAATTTGAAGAATATGTATTAGATAATCCATCATGAATAATTCTTTCAATATATTTACTGATGTTGTATAGTTTAATTTTTTTCTTTTTTAAACAAATGAATACCATTAAAGGAACATCTTATTTATTTATGTACTATAATTTTTATTTCTTTTCTCTCTTTTTTTTTCCTACTTTATCTATTATTACCCTTCATTTAAAGAGTTATATATTCTTATAGTACATATAAAGTGTGTCATTAAAGCATAAATACGTAAAATGAATGTACATTTAATATTAATTATTCATATTATTATCCATCTATTCATAATTAAGCTGAATTGAAGTAAATAAACCATATGATATATATTTTACTCAAATATATCATATCATTGCAATTGTACCATATAAATGCAATGTTATATGTATTAGTAAAAGGAGAATAGTTGCAACACGTACGCTTATGTATATATAAAAATGACTTAATTAAATATTTATTTGTCAAATAAGCATTGCATCACATTGCGACACAATCATATAATCAAGAATAGAAAAGGAATAAAATTTATTACCATAATTGTTCATAAAAATTAGTATAGTTATAGTAATGAGGAATATATTATATAGACAATTTCGTTATTTTGATATTAATTTTTTATTGATTAATTTTATATTATTATTTCTTTAATATCTTCATTTATAATCCCTTATTTATTTTCCCTATTTATTTTCCCTTTTATCTGAGCTTAATTGGATAAGCAGTAAATATATGTGAGCCATGATATTAGTTACCTCAACCGAGTTCATGCTGATCATTATTTTCTAATAATCAAATTTACATAGATTGATATGATATATAATTTTCTGATACATCAAAACGCATATCACCTGATGCTTCTGTATTAGTTGAATATCCATTCAGATCATTAATGCTATTGGGATTGTATATACCAAGACAGCGAACCCAGGAACCTACGGGTGTATACTAGTATATAAAAAATTAAGAAGTGCATATGTAATATATTTATTTATTATGTTTTTGCACATGTAATATATGCGATTTACAAGTTCATACAGTATAGATATATGTTTTTAAAATATGTACTTACTCTATACAAGGCAGTAGCAGTTAACAAAACTGGAGCTACAGCAATAACTGAATAACCAACTTTTGTACTTATTTCGGAATTTTTAGGTGTCACCTCTATTTCAAAACCAGTTGCAGATCCTGTTGCAACAGGGCTAAGTGGGCAAACTTCAGTTCCTGCTCCGCTTGCCGATGTATGTTTCATAGCATCAGGTCTTTCAGGAACTTTAGCATTAGCTTGTTCCTGTGCTAAATTTTCATGACATGATAATTTGGATAAAACGTTATCACACTTATAAGACATGAATTTGTCCTATAAATCTGGACAAATATAATTTTCAAGTAAGCACTGTTTATCAAAGTATTCATATAGTCCCTTTTTTTCTTCAATTTTTTTATAATAGTCGCATTTATCATCAATGTTTCTAGATAAACCAATAAGGATATCATAATCAACATAATAATCGTACAATTTTTTTCGTTTATCCCAATCATTATGATTAGCAATTTAGAAATTAGGTTTACATTTTAAATTTTCTGGTTAATTTATTCTACTGTAATCAAAATAAGTCCATTTTAAAAGAGAGTACTAAAATCAGTTCTAATTTTTTCAATACTATTAAAACCATAAAAACGTGTTAATACACCATATAACCAATAATTAAAAAGTACGGAAACTTTATATAGTGAATTATCATCGTTCAATAATTTACAATATTCTATATATCTTAGATAGTTTTTACATATTTTTATCATTTCATCTCTAGGATCATGCACAATAATTTCATTACATTCGTGATAATATTTAGATAAATCAGAAGAATCATTGTTCATAGCCTCATAGAATTTTTCTGAGAATAATTCTTTGGAAGACTTACTGAAATGTTTCTACATAAAATTTAAATAATAGGAATACATAAATGTTTGTCTTGTATAAAATTTTATATTTCTTCTTATGCAAATCATTATATTAAAATAAATTGGAACATATAATAATTCATCAGAGTAAATTAAAATGTAAATTACATAAAAATCTGTAAAGTTAACTTGCGATGACATTATATAAAATAAATTAAAATATTATATAGTTTGAAGCTTCGAGTATTTATATATCTTGTGCTTTATCATTTATAATTAAAAGAAATTTCGCTTCAGTAATAGAGATTTTAGAGGGAGGAGGGGACAATGAATAGCAATTTTTGAATACGAACCCAAAAATTTGAATAGAGTGTATTTAGCATATATTTTTTATTGTTCAAATAGAATCGTATTATGAAAGAACTTGTATAATTAAATGAAAAGCATACACAATGTAAATGGAAACATATTTAAAGTAAAAAATGATTTTCTATTTACAATAAAAACAGACTATTACTTTATTAGTTGTAAAAATAAAATCAAAACAATGT
>FLRD01000377.1:0-14539 GCA_900088485.1 Plasmodium ovale wallikeri
ATACAATTAAAATGGAAGAGTATTTTACTTATAAAAAAAACTAATGTATAAAAAAAAAAAAAAAAAAAAAAAAAAAAAAAATTAACATTAGTTGCAAGATACAAGTTAATAAAAATACTACAGTGAGCCGTAAATATATTGTACATCTAAAAATATGCAAAGAAAATAATCCAAAAAGTGAGGAAAAAAAAAAAAAAAATTAAAAAAACTTGAAATAAAATATAATAAAATATAATAAAGTATAATAAAGTATAATAAAGTATAATAAAATAAAGAATTGAAGAAAATCTTCTTGCTCATCTTAAAAAGCTATAATTTTTTTTTTCATGTTTCAACCGATGGTTTAACATGTATCAAATTGTGCAAAGTTGTGTAGGCTTTATAGGCGTGCTAGCCCAAATGCACTAATCTAAGCATTCGCAAAAAAAATTGTTTCCCCTTTCTTAATTTGCGGAAGTCCTATTTTTACTTTTTACTTTCCTTCTGCCTTTCCCTTTGCTTCTATTTTGCGCCAAGTTTTACTTCTATTCAACTTTTCTTATTTTTAACATAATAATTGGTGGTATTATGTCTTTGTCCGTGATGCTCGTCATAACATGCCTGTATACCTGCACAACATAGATACGTAGCAATTGCCACACATCTTAACACTAGTCTGTGAATTCGCCATAATTATAAACCACACTAACCGTTTTATCTTCATTTTTGCACACCAAATGGGATATTTGTGCATTAATTTTCGCCTTTTACGGAAAGTGGCTGCCTTGGAGATATGAACTTTTACCACATCGATCAAGCTACATTTAAGCACATATGGGTAATCCACATCAGTGTAGTATTCCTTTTGTGGTCATTACGAAAAAGATATAGCAAATCATTTACACATGGGTACCCTTAAAAAGGTAGATTTCTATCGAATTAGTTGCACAGACGGTTATAATTTTTTTTCCAATTTTGTAAGTATAAGCCGCTTAAGGAAAGGAGCATAAAGGGGTCACCACATTTTTGCATGTCCCTTTAGAAAAAATGTAATGTAAACGTGTGTGTAATTTTTCCTTTTTCTAACATTTATACCTACATTTGCGCTATTTTTATTTATGAACATGAACATTTTTCTTGCATTATTTGGGGCACGATTACGATGCAAGCCTTTTTTTTCCGCCTTATCACTCATTACCGCAAAATGTTTACACACGAATATATGTAGACATGCACGTATGCTGTTTTTACGCCGCTCATAGAATATGAGAAACAACAAGAAAGTAGCCCAGACACAGCCCTGATGCATATTAATTTTCCGATTAACTTGAAAGAGGGTGCTATAAGGTGGGATCTGCTTATATAGACGCAGTTGTATCGTTTTAGATGCTGTCTATGTTTCATTCTTTATACATGTCCTTTACAAAGCATTAAATGAGAGAATAAGAATAAAATTTTCACTTCTCATTTTGTGATATACTATGTAGTTCGTATCAAAATGGAGTATCAAAATTGGCATATTTTCACATCACCGTTTTTTATGTAATTCTTTTCACATTATACGTATTTTTCTTACAAATGCACATATATATAACACGTTTGAGATAAAAGAAAACATAATTTTTTTTTTGCTTCTATTCCTTTGAATATTTAGATGTGCAAGTTTATATGAGGAAATTATTATGAACGTATTCATACCCGCTTCAACACATTTGATGCTAGAACTTTCGACAATCTGTATAAAATTCCTTATGACTAAATCAAGAAGGAAAATGCACATTTTCAGCAAAATGATAGTTAAAAAAAATAGCCTTGCCTTTTTTAAATATAGCCTTATGTAGAGAATAAAGCAAAAAAAAACATAAGCATTATGACATGTGAATATATATTTTAAGAATAAAATGAAAATGTATACATGTGACAGTTAAGGCGTTAATAATGTTCGTGTTCATAAATAAAAATAGCGCAAATGTAGGTATAAATGTTAGAAAAAGGAAAAATTACACACACGTTTACATTACATTTTTTCTAAAGGGACATGCAAAAATGCGGTGACCTCTTTATGCTCCTTTCCTTAAGCGGCTTATACTTACAAAATTAGAAAAAAAATTATAACCGTCTTTGCAACTAATTCGATAGAAATCTACCTTTTTAAGGGTACCCACGTGTAAATGATTTGCTATATCTTTCTCGTAATGACCACAAAAAGAATGTTACACTGATGGGGATTACCCATATGTGCTTAAATGTAGCTTGATCGATGTGGTAAAAGTTCATATCTCCAAGGCAGTCACTTTCCGTAAAAGGCGAAAATTAATATACAAATATCCCATTTGGTGTGCAAAAATGAAGATAAAACGGTAAATGTGATTTGTAATTATGGCGAATTCACAGACTAGTGTTAAGATGTGTGGTGGTTGCTACATATCTATGTTGCGCAGGTATACAGGCATGTTATGACGCGCATCAAGAATGAAAACTAAATACGTGCTATAAAACAAAGGATAGAAGAAGTGGGAGTGGTAGAAGCAGAAGTGGTAGAAGCAGAAGTAATCGCAGAAATGGGATTTCCCTAACTTGAGAAAACGGGAAACTTTTTTTTTTTTGCGAATGTTTAGAAACGCTTATGTGAACTAGCGTTTGTATGAAGAGTACACGACAATCCACCATTTGGTGAATGTTAAAATAAACATTAAAACATGACAAAAAAAAAAAAATTGATATTTGTTTAAAATAAGAGAGAAATATTACTTCTATGATTTATTTTATTTTTCTTCTATTATTCTACTTTCTCCTTTTTTTGTATTATTTTCTTTTCATTTTTCTAAACGCATGCGTTATAGTTCTTGTTGTATTTCTATTGATAGCGTATTATGGAAGTTATGATTATTTTTTTTTTTTTTTTTTTTTTTTTTTTTTACCATCACATTTTAGTTATTTTTATAAATAAAAATACTGTTTCATTTTAATTGTATAATTAATAACTTAAAAATGAATTACTTCATATTTTTTTTTTTTTTTTTTTTTTTTATAATTTTATTTAGATGAGAACTGTTGTAATATTTTTTTGTTTTTCACAACATTCGCTTTTTTCTTTCACAATAGTTCATTTAAGTATTTGTTCTAAATGTTATACCTTAAATGTTTAATGACATTTTTTTTTTTTTTTTTTTTTCATTGTATTAACATTTTGTCATTTCTATTTTTTTGTTATTTTGTATTATGTACTAAATGAACAAAAAAATACACCCCCTTCATTTTTTATTTCCTATTCTTACTAGTTCGAAAGGGGCTCTATTTTTTTTTTTTTTTTTTTTTTTTTTTTTTTTTTTTATATCGATGAGATAGGAATAAATATATTTAAAAAAAAAGAAATAGCTCGATATTTTGTGACAAAATTGAGTTGGCCATTTGGCGAAACTTTGCTAAGGTAAAAATTGAAATTTATAGAATCTCCTTTTTACTTATTCGCTTGGTCTCTAAAAAAAGAAGTCGAAAATTGTCAACACAAAAAAAAATCCTCACCAAGGGGATTAACAGGATGGGGTTTCTCACGAATCGGTTCCGGCTGTCCAGTTGTGCCCTTTTCACATTTGTTCTACTAAATTCACTGTTACTTGTACGTCATTATATGCTCAGTAAAGCCACTTAACCGAATAAAAATTTTCTCTTTTTCTCAACAAATGTAAATGATATACATGCATATATACAAATATTTTGTGTGCAAATACGGGGTCAAACTGCCATTTTTTTTTTTTTTTTTTTTTTTTTTTTTTTCAACCCTTAGCAGGTAATTCTTTGCTCTCCGGAAGGACATGCCTATTCGTCAGAATATAATACAAAGAGTGAAAGATGCTTGTCCGATTTTTCAATGTTTATGAATGATTATCCTAAAGACATCGATTTTAATAATCATGTAAATTACAATGTTCCTTCTCACTTAAGTGCAATGGTTCCAAAGGATTACAAACAGTTGGAAATAAACAACACTATAACAAGAGAAGACATAAAAAATATGATTAAAGCAGAGAATCCTTTTTATATATCTAAGAAAAAAGCACATACTATACTATATTTCTATAATATTTATCTAAGGAATAATTATTATAAAATGATTAATGACACATCGGCAAGATTTAACAAATTAGCAGAACAACATGATATACCTAAGAAATATAAAAAAAAATGGTGGAATGAATGTAAGAAAGATTTTATGAAGGGTTTAATATACCTACAAGATCGCACTGAAATATCTCTTTCTGATATTATGAAAAGTAGAGTAATAATTGGGTTATATTTTGATTCACATCTGAGATGCATTGATTATTTGTGGGATGTTTATATGAATAACTCTTCTCAAAAACGATTTAACTTTTTAATAGAAAAAATTATGGATTATGAATCCTCTAGTAGTATGTGATGATCATATAAACGAAAGGAAATAGGGGTAGATAAAAATTAAAATAGGGAAAATCAAATGTAGTGAAAAATGTCGGAGGAAAAAAGAATTGGAAACATGTTTTAACAAAAGCACAACCATTTCCATATGCACATGGTACGTGTATATTTATACTCTTTGAGAGAATGCAAGGGTAAAGTAGTACGAATATTAGTTAGAAATTCGAGATATAATGTAGAAGGTGTATAAAAGATATTTTTTCCCGATTTTTTTTTTTTTTTTTTATTTCACAAATGTGTGAAATGATGTATGTAGAAAATTTTAAAAAATATCATTTTTCATATCTTGTTATGCTTATATTTGTCTTTCTTTCATGAGAATATACTATCATAAAAAAAGGGATCTCGTTCCATACTTATTAAAGTCAAAACGGAAAATTGTTAATAACTTTCCGTTTAATTTATTTTACTTAGTAAAAGTAAAAAGCTTCACATGTTATATATTCCTATTTGCTGCACCTGTAATTTATTAACGTTGTCTTTTTTTTTTTTTTTTTTTTTTTCAAATAGTAATATATATATATATATAAAATTATTAAACCGTTATCATCCATACAACTACTATTAGCACTTATAAATTTGTGTTTTTCAGTGTGTACATAAATATAATCTCAACATATATTTTAAGTTCCAGTATAAAAATGATTTTTCATCATATGATATAGAATGATCACACGAAATATTCCCCTTAACCTTTTCCTTGTACACACATACATATACATGCATATATATGTATATATATATTTTCCCCCCTTTGTCTCAATTATGGAATAAAGTAAATTTTTCAATGTAGTCCTAGTCACTTCTTCCCATGCAGGCCAACTCTCTCTCCATACATATATATATATATATATATATATGTACAACAAACGTGTGATAAAACATCATAATAAAGAAACGCTAGTTTCTTTTTAGCATGTAAAGCACGCAAGTGTAAAGAAAAAATGGGTATTTTTTTAAATACAAGACAAGTCTTTTCCGAATGTCTAATTTGTGTGCATTGCTTTTTACATACCCTTAGTAGTACGCCATCACAAATATAATTTACGATTTCTCTATAGAAAGTTCTGCTATTATTACTGAGATGTTTGCGTAATTATATCACACCTATGTTATATTCAATGCATACTAAATAATTATCCGTTCAAATGCGCCTTTGCAAATAATACCGCATGATAAGGTTTTACCCGGAACTTTGTAGTAAAAGAAATTATAAACGTCTTCAATAAAAAGGGCTAAGAAAATGTTTGCATCAATTAAAAAAATAAAATAAAATAAAATAAACGTTGACAGGGGTGGGTAAAAACATGCCTATGTTTACAAATTTCTGAACGTGAATTTAAATCGTTGTTTTTTCATACATCTATTAACGCAATACATACAGTCTTTTTTTGGTATCACTCGAATGAATGATGTAATTGCGATAAATTCGTTTATGACTATTTTTTAAAAACGGTTAGACATAAATTCTAAATTGGAAAAAAAAAAAAAAAAAAAAAAATACACTCTAGCAATAATTTTTACAGAAAATCGATGTTCATATTAGTACATATACTAATTATAGGAATGTGTAAAATTAAAAAAAAATAAAAAGACCAGAAAGTTATGCACAAGTCAGGAAATTTGAATAAAAAATATGCATTAGTCATATTTTATACAAACTGAAACTTTTTTTTTTTTATGAACATTTCCATTTTTCACTCATTTTTTTTTTTGGCTAGTTCGCTAAAAAAAAAAAATTACCAGTACTATTTAAAACTGTATATGCATTACTTGCGGCACTTGTTTGGAGACAAAGTTTGCTGGTTTTGTATTAACGGCTCTAGATCGAAGCCTAAAGAACAACTAAAACTATCGTATAAAGTGTCGTAAAGAGTGCCGTAAGAGTCCGAAAAATGTGCGCAAAACTGTGCATACAATTTACTCGAATGAATCTTCTTCGTTTAAACGTATGGAGTGGAGTGGATGTATGTGTACGAAAATCTTCCCGTATCTATTGGTAACCAGAAAGCATACGAAAAATTAAAAACATTCATAGTATTGCAAAAATAATTAAGGTATACACATAAAAGGATGTTGAAACCTTTTAAATTCTATAGGGAAATGAAGAGAAAAATAAATTTACAAATTGTTATGTTTATGGCCTTGATGATAATTGAATTTACAGGGAAAATAGTACAAAAAACATGAACAGTTTAAATTTTAACAATTTTATTCTTCTTAGTGATACATAATCATTATTCATTTCTAACCTTAGCAATACACAATTAACATCGTTAGAAAAATAAATTGGTTTAATTATAAATATTATGATTTTATCGTGTATATGCATTCACATGTACATACACATAGGGTAAAATGAAATATGCATACTGAGGATACTTTCCAGTGCATGTCCAAAAGAAGTTGTGTAGCCAGTGAGCACATTTTCCTAAACGGAAGCTTTTTACACAAGATTGAGGCTTTTAATTTTTAAATGGAAAGCATACTACGACAGACATACTATATAGTCTTTGTATCACTGTTAGCTTCCGCACTCGATGTTGCAATTGCAATAACAGATTTAGTCGTCATATTTAACAGCACATTTAATTGAGTCAGGTTTACGCGACAAATAGTTTGAAAAAACGCAATACAATGATTTAATCGGTTGTGCATTTTTTGATACATATGTGCAAACCCGTTAAAAATAATGAAAATTTTTAAATTAACATGAATAAAAATAATAAAGAGTAAAAGTGTAACATTTCAAATCGGAAAAAAAAATAAAAATAAAAATAAAAATAATAAAAAGCATTACGTATATTAACAGGTGTGAGAAGTGTTCATTTTTGCTTTATGCCATTTTCCTAACTTGAAATGTGGGATCCTCCCTTTAAAGCTCTTGCTATAAATACCACACTTTTTGAATCCCCTGATTATTAAAAACAACAAATGCGTACATATGTACCTTACGCATATGTACAGACGTATATAATATGTGTTATATTTGTCATAATTATCTAAACTGCGTAAATCTATTGCTTGATGCACATGTGAAGAGGACTCTTATAAATACCACTATGCGAAAAGTGTTATATATTTGCAGATTTAAATTCCTAATTTGTTACGAAAGGGCAATATACACAGTCCACTCCACTAAAATGAATTATTAGAAATAATCCCTATTATGTTTCCCCTTTTTTCTCTTTTCTTTGTAGATGCGTATACCTCTTAAAATAGAAAAAGGAATTGTATGCAAATTCATCAAATGCTGCTATGAACACCACTTATTGATAGATATGGAAAAGATTGAACATGAAAAGTGAATCGGCTTAAATTAAAAAAGTGTCTTAAAACAACATATTTGTACATAAATGTGTAGAGCGATCTTTTTTCAGGGGAACAACCTCCGGTATTATTTGTGCCTTTATCACATTGTTATTCTGTTTAACAGATGGTGATATGAACATTTTTCGGTCCATTTGCGCAGGAATCACATACTGTTTTTGCCTTTTTTAAGCGTGCCCCTTTTTCAGGAAATATGCTGCTTTTCATATATGTACTAACGAGCGCAGCAGGACAAAATTATTATTTCCACTATTGCACATAAGGTATTAAAGTGGCCAAGTAGCGATTAAGTGATCATTATGTCGGTTAAGCACCTCTTGCATATGCTGCACCTGTTACTGCTATTACAATCTATTGACTTCCATCACAGCATTTATTTCAGCATTGAATGCACCCCCCTTGGTGCGACGTCTGCTTTGCTTTGATCTTAATTTTGAGTTCGCTCTTACCTATTTTCAGCCAATGTACAATAAAATAAAACGGAGTTTAACCACAATTTATGTGGGTTTACCCTTTCACGAGTAGCGGTATTCAATCGAGTGTTTCTAATTTTTATTTTTTTCTTAAAGGAAACAATAGAAAGGAACGTCTATTAGTTGGTATACAAATAGGCATGCAAAGGCATGCAAAGTGTATATGCAGGGGCATGCGAAGTACATATAATATATATATGCAGGGGCATGCGAAGTATATATATATATGCAGGGGTATGCAAAGTATATATATATATGCAGGGGTATGCAAAGTATATATATGCAGGGGTATGCAAAGTATATATATGCAGGGGCATGTAGAGTATATATATGTAGGGGCATGTATAATATATATATGCAGGGGCATGTAGAGTATATATATGCAGGGGCATGCAAGGTATATATATGCAGGGTGGGTATACAAATAATATGCAAGAGAATCAAACTGGAACAAATGCTTCCGCTATGGAACTCGTGCGGTTGCATGTTGTACCTTTCGAGTATTCATCATTCCTTTGTCACTTTCATGATAAAAATTCTACATTTCGTTAGAAGTTCGATCTAACGAATCGTCGAGTTAAAACGTGTAAACCAAATAAGAGTACAGTGTAGAGGTATTTAAAATATTACAACATTGCATTAAAAAAAAAAAAAAAAAAAAAAAAAAAAAAGTTTTATATTAATGACAATAAAGAGTTATGAAACCCTTTTATGTCAACAACATGATGATTTTATTGATTAATAATTTAAATTGAATGTATTACAAAAAAACAGAAAATTAAAATTGTTCATGTTCATATAGAATACGACATAACATTCAAATATATGGGGGGAATTCACCAATTGACAAAAAAAGAGGTATTAAATAATCTTATACAAACTTGTAATAATTATAACAAAACAAATTTTTTTTTTTTTTCTTATATCATATGTTTCATATTAATACATATAAGAAAAAAAAAAAAAAAAATTTCTTTATTTACATATGCAACTTTTTTTTTTTTTTTTTTTTTTTTTTGTTATGCTTCATACAAATTTGCCTATTATGTGTTTTTGTTTAACAATACACATATACACAATATATGTAATATGTGTATATAAGTATACCTAATTTTTTTAAGACATCAATTAATTTCCCATTTTCTGCAATTAATTTCCCATTTCCTGCAATTATTTTCCCATTTCCTGCAATTATTTTCCCATTTGTTGCAATTAATTTCCCATTTGTTGCAATTAATTTCCCATTTGTTGCAATTAATTTCCCATTTCCTGCAATTAATTTATTTGGCAATTTGTGTTTACAATTTCTAGTAACTTATATATATCTGATTAGGATTCTTTTGATTCCTATATTTGAAAGATGCCATTACCACATTTTCTCTTCTATAATGAGCTACTTGTTGACTTAAGATACTAAACCATTTTTGTTCATTTTTTGTCATGCTCATTTTCCATATATTTTTAATATGTTTTAAAAATTTTTGAAACTCTTTATTTGGAACTTTTCCTTCCTTTACAAACGCAAAAAAAAGCCTTTCACAATGATGTTCCAATTTTTCCAATTCTATGGAAAGATGTGGGTAACACTTCAGCCAATATTTCATACGTGATTCCTCAGGTATACCACTTCTTTTTGTTAATTCTGCAAATCTTCTTGACAATTTCGTTATCATGTCATTAAATTTTCTCTTTCTATATTGATTAAAATAATAAAACACAATAAATGCTTTTTTCCTACTTACCGTTATAGGACCACATGAAGCACGCATTTTCAGCAGTTTCCACTTGTTTACTTTTTTATTGATATCCGAAGGCTTACACCCGAATGGAAGTTCTCGTTCTCCCGTCCCATATGCGTTCTCATTGTAATCTTCATACTCATCCTTTCTCGCATTCACATTTTCATTCATATTCGTATTCGCATATATATTCGCATACATATTAGCATCCATATTAGCACCCATGTTCGCACCCATGTTCGCATCCATGTTCGCACCCATGTTCGCACCCATGTTCGCACCCATGTTCGCGCCCATGTTCGCACCCATGTTCGCGCCCATGTTCGCACCCATGTCTGCATCCATGTTCCTATTCATGCTCTCATCCATGTCTGCATCCATGTTCCTATTCATGCTCTCATCCATGTCTGCATCCATGTTCCTATTCATGCTCTCATCCATGTCTGCATCCATGTTCCTATTCATGTTCCTATTCATGTTCCTATTCATTCTCTCATCCATGTCCTCATCCATGTTCCTATTCATGTTCCTATTCATTCTCTCATCCATGTCCTCATCCATGTTCCTATTCATGTTCCTATTCATGCTCTCATCCATGTTCGCACCCATGTTCCTATTCATGCTCTCATCCATGTCTGCATCCATGTTCCTATTCATGCTCTCATCCATGTCTGCATCCATGTTCCTATTCATTCTCTCATCCATGTCTGCATCCATGTTCCTATTCATTCTCTCATCCATGTCTGCATCCATGTTCCTATTCATTCTCTCATCCATGTCTGCATCCATGTTCCTATTCATTCTCTCATCCATGTCCGCATTTCCATTCACATTCGTGTCTGCTCCTAACGGGGGATCCTTTGGGACAGGTCCCGATTCGGCCAATTTCCTCGGCCACTTTTTACCTGATTGTATTAAAAATTCTTCTGACAAATCATAACATTTCAATGTAGAAATAATTATCTATAAAAAAAAAAAAAAAAAAAAAAAAAATGGAAAATTAGGAGACAATGCACAATAAAAGGTAAATTATGTATGGCTAAAAAATATATGAAGGAGTTTAAAAAATGAAAGAATGAAATTAAATTCGTTTGAATAAAAAATATGAATGTATTAATTTAAATTGAAATATAATTTTTCAAACAAATTTGAAATAAAAAATATTTCTTTTTATACTAGTAACAAGGCAATTAAAAGTACAAACAGCTGTAAGATGGTAAACCTTGATATATTAAATCTTTTCATTTCATAATTAGGTTTTTTTGAGATGTTTGTTGGAACATGGATTTGAATCCTTAATGTTCAAAATACGTTAAAACTACTAAATTTTAACTAAACAGCTATTCGTTTAAAAATATAAATAATTATTTCTCATTAAGGAAAAAAAAAAAAAAAAAAAAAAAAAAAAAAAGAAAAATAGCTTTTATAATTATTTGTCATACTTTTACTAAAAATTAATTATTTCCTTATAATCTCATTAAAATCGAATAAAATAAAATTTACTTATCCCTTCTATATAATAACATGACGTGCATTTTTTTACGTTTACGGTGTCGCATCGGGTTGTATATATAAATATAAGTTTAAACGAAAATGGTAAAAACTGCGAAAAGGTAAAAACTGCGAAAAGGTAAAAACCGCGAAAAGGTAAAAATTGCTAAACCGCAAAAATTGTAAGAATAACAGAATTGTAGGAATAACAGAATTGTAAGAATAGCAAAATCGTAAAAATAGCAAAATCGTAAAAATAGCAAAATCGTAAAAATAGCAAAATCGTAAAAATAGCAAAATTGTAAGAGCAAAAATTGTAGGAAGAGCAAAAATTGTAGGAAGAGCAAAAATTGTAAGAGCAAAAATGGCAAAAATAGCGAAAATTGTAAAAATAGCAAAAATGGCTAATAAATAAAAAAAATAAACAAAGTGAAAAAAGTGAACAAAAAGAAAAAAATGAAAAAAGTGAAAAAAGTGAAAAAATGAAAAAAGTGAAAAAATGAGAAAAGTGAAAAAATGAACAAAATGAACAAAGTGCACAAAATGAACAAAATGAACAAAGTGCACAAAATGAACGAAATGAACAAAATGAAAAAAGTGAAAAAATGAAAAAATGAACGAAATGAACAAAATATGAACAAAGTGAGCAAAAAGGAGGGGGGGAGAGGGGGGTTATAGGGGTTCAGGGTTTATGCCTATTTTGCACGATGTATATATTATATGCATTTATGTATACTTGTTGTGATGGAACTAGTTTGCTAGTTGTTGGGATGTAATAAATGCCTTGAGCTTTTAAGTGGGCGTACAATAATTTTATATGCAAACGGTAGTATCATTCCTTTATGCATTCCAAAATGGTTGCATTCAAATTTTTAGAATTATATAGATCTAAGACACACACCCCCCACAACCCATAAGTAATAGAGTATATATATATATTTTTTTTTTTTTTTTTTTTTCATTATTTTTTAAATTAACGATATGTTTACAATAGGGGGTGAAGGAAGGGGGGTAATATATGTGTGCTTTCTTTCATGTCACTGGTTAACTGCATAAATAGTAATTTTACAATGCTTTTATTTTTACACGCATAAAATATTATGTTATTTATGGGTACTGTTGCGTCATGCTTTGACATAAACTCTACATAAATGTGCTGGGGCAAATAGAATTACGCGTATCATTTTTGTTGCCTAAATTTATTTTGTAACACAAGTACGGGATACTTTTTTAACCTTGCAACAATTCTCACCATGCAGATTTCCTTGCAACTGCAAAAAGGTTACTCTAGGCGTGTATCTGCGTGAACAATAAGTAGGCGCATATGTATGTCCCGCATATATATGTATATGTGCGTATATAACGCACATATATTACCCTCGTAGAATTAGAAATTTCAGTTTTACTCTCATTTTTGAAGAGGAAAGAATGAAAAAAATTAACTTTTTTATAAATGAAAATTCTCCATTCTTTTATTTTATTTTAGTAAATTGCAGTGTTCTTCTTAAATCTAACGATGAATCAAAATTGATTTCGTAAAGAAGAAAAATGTTATGTGCATTGTTTTGAAAATATCATGCAAAAATGGGAATAACTCATATATTTTTTCTTCCATTTAACATTTTTCATGGGCCATCTATTATTTCCCATTTTTCATGCGCCATTTATTATTTCCCATTTTTCATTTGCATATTTTCACAGCTTTCATTTTAGCTTTATACGCCAAGCATTTGGAACAATGTCTGACCGTGCAAACTTTTTTTTCCATACACTGGTAGTAAAAGGCCTAATTTTGCGTGCATATGTTATATGTGCTAATTTCTCGGTGCCGTCGTGGTTCACCCATTTCTGTGGTTTGTTTTGCTCAGGCCATTGAGCATATTTACTAGGGGGGTTTTATGTAGGCGTGGTGGGAATTCTTTAATGCACAACTTCAGTTGTCCCCTTTTATAGCTTCCTCGGAGGAACACTAACTACGAGGGATTTATTTTTTATTTTGCTTTACTATATTTGGTTTCATTATATTTGCTTTACTATATTTGGTTTCATTATATTTTGTTTTAGTTTGCCTTTTTTTTTTTTTTTTTTTTTTTTATGATGGCTTATAAAAGCGTTAGCGCAAGCACCACGTGGCAAAAAGCGTTTACTGCCCTTTTGGTGCAACTATTTCGCCACGGTGTATACATGTATATATATACATGTACATATACATGTACATATACATGTACATATGCATATACATGTACATATGCATGTACATGTACGTATGCATATACATTACAACATTCTTAATGAAACGCATTTAGGAAATTTTGAAGAATGATAAACATATAATAATGCGTTATGCGGACTTTGCTTCACAAGCACTCTCCATTTTCAAAACTCGTCATTGGTAACACAAGTATTCTTTGACGAACTTTCGCACATAAAACAATTCACCGCTTTTCCTATCAGTGCAGTTTGCATTCTCCCAAGAGGAGAAAAATAAATAAAGTTCTGCTTACCTGACTGTTCACCAATTTTTATTTTTTCCTATTTCTTTACGTGCACATACGAAATGTTTGCATGTTTGCACGTTTGCATGTTTGCACGTTTGCATGCTTGCACGTTTGCACGTTTGCACGTTTGCACGTTTGCGCTTATATATTTACCTACAGAGGTAGCCTCGAAAATAGCACTTGAACACAAGTAAAAACATTGCTTGAATAAAAGTCTGAGAATAAAATAAATTAGCGCATGTATCAAAATAATGGAATAAAAGGAGCGAAAGTATTTTACCACTATAGTGTGTAACACACGTAAAGGAAAATTAAAAAGTTACATTTCCCTAGCTATTAAAAAAAAAAAAAAAAAAAAAAAAAAAATGATTCTGAAATGTTTTTCTTCCGAATGAACATACAAGAATCTAACGTATAAGAGATTAAAAGTGAGAAACATAGGAAAGAGGATATTTTTTTAAAAATAAAGAAAAATGTCTCCTTTTTTTCTGTTCATTATTTGTCCTTTCATCCCATGTACGAATTAATACATCGATTCTGGAAATCCAAACTTAAAACAACAATCAAAATT
>FLRD01000401.1:0-10376 GCA_900088485.1 Plasmodium ovale wallikeri
TTATAAATTAAAATTTTTCATCACTAAATTAGTGTTTTCCGAATTAGAATATATTTTATTTTTTTCTCTTATGAATTCTTCTAAGCATATTTCTAAAAAATCATTTTTGTTCAATTCCCATTCATCATTTTTACATTCATTTAGCATTTCCATATGAATATCTATAATAGCCTTTCCTTTGTTCTTTTTCTTTTTTGGTAGACTTATATTTTTATTTATGATACTTTTTTGTATTTTAATTTTTGTGTATATATTATTATCATCATGTGTTTTATTTTCATAAGGCATATCATTTACTGAATAATTAGTAATCTTATCAAAAATTCGAGATTCTTCCGGTATTTTCTTAATTTCTAATTGACGTTTTAGTTTTTTTTTCTTTTTTTTTTTACTAAATAACCATCCGAATGATGTGTACTATAGAATAAAAAAAAAAATTATAAAAAAAAAACTTAATAATATTTATTTTATTCACTATAATATTAAGCAGATTTTTGAAGCGTTATTTTATTTTACTTTTGAAAGGAGATAAAGTATTGTAATAGATGTAGAAATTGTTAAAAAAACTAGGGTATATATCATAAATGGATATTTGAAATGTGATGGACCGGGTATCGCTGGATCTTTTTCCACATTAACACTATCCTTTATATCATTATCTGTAGTTTTTTATAAAAAATATATATATTTTTTTTATCATAATTTATTTATAAATGAATATATAGTTATAAATGGTACCTGTAGTAATTCTATGGTCAAAAATAAGTTCAGGAATGAAGCCAACTTGCGTTTTTATAGATTTAGGTTTTGTAACATCAAATTCTGTATGTGGAATGACTGGTATAACTTCCTGTGAATGTATAATGGATTGAGTAAATCGTTCTTTACTCAGAAGATATGAAAGAAATCGCTTGGAAGATAGAAGATGATGAAATGGTTTTATACGAAGAAGTTCAACAAACCGTTGCGAACGGAGTAGTTGAGCAAATCTTTGTGAATAAAGAACATTTAAAGGAATAAAATTATTTGGTTCAGTTATATTAGTTTTGATCGGTTCACCCTCTACAGAACTTGCAAATATATTAGGATTCTTTCTGGACTCTATGTTAGTAGAATGACTATATTTATGTGGAATTATATTGCCTTGAAGGTAATTATTGGAATAAAGTAAATCTTCAAGTTCTAAATATTTAGGATCAGGTGCAGGTGCAGGTTCAGGAAGAGGCCTAGGTTCTAAAACGAGAGTAGACTGATACATAGGAACACCTTCTAACGATGTATGAATCATTTCCGGTTCATTTTTCTTCGCACTATTACCATCATCAGTAGGGGCAATTTTTTTAGGTCCCTTTTCATTAGCAGTACCAGAAGGTTTGGCTTTAGCATCATCTTGTTCTCCTTTAGGAACAGGCTCCGCTACTGCAGGTATATCTTTATTTTCTTTTGAATTACTAACTGTGGTTACAGCTGGGGCTGATTGGCTAGGAGAATTTAATGTTTTCGATTTGTTATCTTTTTCATCTGCTCTAGTTTTAGTTTTCATTCGACAAATAATATCAGGTGTACCCTTCAGAAGCCACGGATAATTACAATTAGTGTGAATGTAAAAATATTCTTCATATTGTTTTATGTAATCGTAATTAGGATCACGCCCTTGTATTTCTCTTTTTTTTTCCACTATCCAAGACATATACTCATTGCATTTTTCGAAATCTACTTCACTTGTATTTCGTAAGCGTTCTTTTTTTTGTATGCAAAAATTTCTGAATAATTCATGTAAGTCGAGGATATGTTTCTTATGATCTATATTCTTATCATTGTCCAAATAACATAATCTTTTAATATTTTGTGAATTAAAGGTAGTAATTAAGGCATCCAATATTTTATTCCATTCTTTATTCACGAATTTATGTCCTTGGTTTTGCATTTCTTCCCTAATACATCTTCTTTGTGACTTAACATATTTTGGTAGTTCCTCACATAAAGCCTTATAATGGACACCATCCTCTTTATCTCTCTTAAATTTGTTAATTATCTTTATAGCACCATCCAAAATGGGAGTTTTATATCGAATAAAAATATCATTAGTTTTTTTTGTTGAAGCATCCTTAATTTTATCACAATTGTATTTGTTCATTTGAACGTTTTTAATATATAAATGTGTTAAAAGTTTATTTTTTTTTTATTTTAATTAAAAAATAATTCTGTATGAGTAAAATATAAGTATATTGCAGAATATTTACAACATGTATTATTATATAAGTAATATTGTAAATTAGTCTAATTTCAAATGCTATAAATTATTAAGAACATAATATTAACAAATATATATATATGTTTTACTTTTATTAAAAAATTAATATGGAAAAAATTAATTGTATTATAAAATGCTATATATAATTTATCTTGATATATATAAATATATACAATTATGGAATATTTAACTGCTGCAGCATTTCGTTTATGTATCTCTATTTGTTAGGTCTATAGAATATTGCTTATTCTACTTTTTATTAATTCTATTTGATTTATGCAATAATATATATATATAATTAACATGTTTCTAATTAAGGGATTGCATAATTCCTAGTAGTTGTAGTCAAAAGGAAGTTATGTTCTCTATTTACGAAATCAAACGCATAAAATAAAGAAATAACACAAAAGAAATTATTTCTTAGCAAAAATTTAGCAATAAAACTGGAAGACATATATCCTAAAACGAATATTCTTTTATTTATAATATTTCGCATATAAATCCATCATTTATCATTAGTATATTATATGTATGCTTTGGTAACATATGTTCACTATTAGTTTAAATAATCTACTCTATATGTAAAATGAATATTCTTTAATAGTAGTGTATAATAAATAAATTCAAAAATAATAATAATAAGTAAATTTGATCATATGTTTTAAAAAAGTATACTGCAGTTTTTTTTATCACTATAAATAAAAGAAAAAATTAATGTTAATATTCATAATATTATAAATAATATTTAAGTATAATAAGAAAGAACAAAAATTTACCTTGATCTTATCCAATTTATATTAATACACACTTTTTCAATAATAAAAAAGATAAAAAAAAAACTATTATTGTACAAACTGTTATATAATATATCTTCAAAATTACAAATACGAATAAAGAATACAATAATATAGTATAAGAAAAATATAGCATTTAAGTATAATTAATACAAATTTTATATGGAATATGTATAAAGGTATTCATAGAAAATAATTATTATTATTAATAGAAATGTTCCAAGTTTTGCAATAGAACGAAAAATTTGTTCCTTATATTAATCCATTAATCGAATAAAGTTAGTAAAGTAAAAAATTTATGGACTATGAAATAAAATCATTAATTATAATTTTTTAGAAATATAATAAAAAGTGAATTTCGGTTTATTAAAGTGAAAACAAAGTAAAACATGTTAATGTATCAGTATATAAGTACTTGCTATTTTTATATTTTATTTTGTTTTATTAGAATTTTATTTTATTATATATTTATATATTTTTTGTTACATTTAATTTTTCTTATTCTCTTTATTTCTTGTTTAATTTTTTATTCAAATGTTTTCTATTGTAAGGATCAAATTTAAGGATAAGTAAAAATAATATATATCATATAAATTATAACATCTTTTTATAATGTACATTAAATTATTACATATTGTCATACGTACTCAATGCATATAATTTGTTAATATCCTTATATACAGCTGTTAGAAGGAAATATATTTTTTTTCATAATATAATCTTTATATAAAATTTTCATTGATAAATAAATTCGAGCATTATTAAGAATAAAAACATATAATTTAAAAATGTTATAAAAGAATTTATTATTTTATCTTTTCTTATTCTCTTTATTTTTTTATATTTTATGAACATATTTCTTATAGTCACCTAAGGGTAATTTAATTTGGGATTAGTAAAACAATGTACGATTAGAAATAAATATGGAATGATACTTTATTTCAAAATTTAAGAATGTTAATATACCAGTTAACTGTTTATTTTTCAAATAAAGTTACACAACAAGTGAATTTCTAGGAATAATTTGTATTAATTGTAAAAAATATATAATGTTCTAATAAATATATGTAACATTTAATGAATATAAACTTCTAGAAGTTATATATATTTTTATCAATCTGATTCGCTTATTAAAAAAATACATGAGTTTAGTTCTAATATTTTACATTATAATATGTTTATTTTGTTATTTTTATAATGACAGAATATATAACATTTTAATTAATTAATGAAGAATTTATATTAATATATATCATTGTTATTTCAATTGACAATTAAAAAAATAAAAGTAAAAAATTATTTTTCTCGAAGTATTTTAAACAAAAATAGGAAAATTTTCAAAAACTACAAAATTATTAAAATAAAATTTTTTTTCTTTATTATAAGAATATATATATATACTTTGTTGAAGTAATTATTGTGCACGCATTTTTTTTATTCGTATATCTAACTAGTGTTACTATTGTTTAAAGTGTAAACAGTAAGACACCATAGGAGCTCAGGAAAAAGTATATACGCATTACGTTTACAAAAATAAAAAAATATAAGAAAAGATATATTAATCAAAAGGAGAAAAAAAAGATAACGTAGTGAAATATTATTTTAAATGAATGTATGCAAATTATTAAATATATTTATATAAATTACTTAATTTGATAAAGACTGGCATATATAATTAAAATATTCTCTTTTTATATAAATATAACTTTTAAAATATATAGAATTAAAACGGTAAAATAATTTTTATATTAATAAAACATTGATAGAAAATATTTAATTTATTAATTAGTATAAGTATGTTTTTAGAATAAAAGGATATTCATAAACATTAATATAATATATGAAAATTAATTCTAACAAAAATATACGTATACTTATTCTAATGAAATATTTTCGTGTAACATGCATATATATAATTAAGTTTAAATATTAATATAAAAAAAATATTATAATTATATAAACTAATGTTGTATCGTTTATTCAAATATTTATGCCATTATAAGATAATATATGCCTTATTATTATAATGAATTTCATTATATATTAAATTTTATACATTTTCTTTGTTTAATAGAACTGTTATATAAGGATTATCTGGTATTTTCCTTTATAATAATATGCATGTATATATGATATAAGTTAAAATATAACTAATTTTCCTCTTTAAACTTGTTACATGGGCATACATTTAAAATCATGTTTTCACGGGTTAAATATGCTTTAAATTGAGATAAAATATATTAGATTGACAAGACAAAATTTTTTTGATAATTATGTTTTGTTAATAATCAAAGAAAACCTATAATAGCCAATTTTAAATTATATTCTTAGTTCAATTTAATTATTTTCATTGTATAAATTTCTGTCTTTTATATTTTTATGAATGTTATGTTTCGGTACAAAAAATTGGTTTTATGAAAAAAATATATGTTATTTAATATATTATTAATAACTTTATTGAGTATTAATAATATGTAAATCATTTTACAGAGTGACATATCATTATGTCATATATAAATTATTGTTTGTTATCCTCTTTTATTATGTATATTTCATGAAATTCTTAGTGATATAAATAAATTATCATATAGCTATTAGTTGTATATACTTTTGTTGATATTTACAAAAATTTTAAAATTGAAAAAAGAACTTATTAATGTATTATTTTTTACCCTTTTTCATTAATTCCTTCTTTCTATTTTTTAGTATTTTATTTATTATCACATTGTTTTTAAAGAGTTATATACTGTTACTGTTTATGTATTATTTGTCATTAAAGTAAGAATTTGTAAAAAAAATATGATTTTAATATTAATTATAATTTTCATTCAACATTAATAATTACGCATGATAAAATTAAATATACCATACAGAACATATGTATATTTTGGTTATATCAATGCTATTACGCTAAATGCACCATATAAATATTATGTTATATGTAAAAGTAATAATGGAATAATTCTTAAACATACACTTCAATATATAATGAATTGAATTATGCATTTATCTGTTAATTAAACATTGTGTATTAATTTGTTAAAATGATCTAATAAAAGGCAGCAACGTAATTAAATCCGTTACACTACTGCTTAGAAATTTGTACATTTATAATAATATCAAATATATTATATGAACAATTTCGAAATATTGATAAGAAATATTTTTTTAATTAAATTTATATTATTATTTATTAATAAACTTCACGAGCACGCAGGAATATTTTACTTGTATTTATTTTTTTCCTTTTTATTGAATATAATTGAGCATACACTAAATATA
The DNA here is from genome assembly GCA_900088485.1 of Plasmodium ovale wallikeri. NCBI lineage: Eukaryota > Apicomplexa > Aconoidasida > Haemosporida > Plasmodiidae > Plasmodium > Plasmodium ovale. The sequence goes on from FLRD01000401.1 coordinate 6,331, forward strand.
TACGAGACTTAATATTAGCTACCCTAACATAATTAATACTATTTGTTACATTCAAATATTAGAATTTACATGGGTTGATATGATATATAGTTTGATGTTTCACCAAGTAATATATCGCCTGATTCTTGCGTATCGCCTAGAAATCCTTCCATTTTTCCATCCTTGTCACTAATACTATTTGTATTGTTTTTACCCAAATTACGAATCCAGGAACCTATGGGTGTATACTAGTACATAAAAAGAAAAATATACAATAAATAATATATTTATTTATTATTTTTATACACGTAATACAAGTTATTTAAAAGTCTATGCTATAAGGGTAAATGTTTATCACATATGTACTTACTCTATATAGAGAAGAAGCAGTTAACAAAACAGGAGTTATACCAAGAACCGATTGACCAACTTTTTTACCAATTTGGGATGTTTGAGATTTCACCTCTGTTTTAGAACCAGATGCTAGTCCTGGTACACCAGGTCCAAGTGGACCAACTTCAGTATCTTGCTCACTTCCCAATGCATGTTGCATAGCATGAGATCTTTCAGCGACTTTAGCATCAGCTTGTTCCTGTGTAATTTTTTCATGACATGATAATTTGGATAAAACATTATCAGGCTTATAAGGCATGCATTTATTATAAAAATCTAGACATTTATTTTTAGCAGATGAGCACTCTTTTTCAAAGTATTCATACAGCGACTTTTTTTCTTCAATTTTTTTATAATAGTCGCAATTATCGTCAATGCTTTTAGCCAAGCCAAAAAGGATATCATAATAAACATAATAATTGGATAATTTCTTCATTTTATCCCAATTCTGGTGGTTAACCATACTCAATTCAAGGTTACATTTTTTATAGTATTGATTATTAATTCTGCTGTAATCAAAATAAGTCCATTTTAACTGGAGAGCACTGAAACCAATTCTAATTTTTTCAGTATTATTAGCACCATAAATATGAGTTAACATGCTATATAACCAATAATTAAAAAGTATGGAAACCTTGTATAGAGAATTTTCATCGTGCAATAATTTACAATATTCTAAATAACTTAAATATTTTTTACATATTTTTATCATTTCATCTTTTGGATTATGAACATGTATATCATTACATTGATTATCATATTTAGATAAATCCGGAGAATCAATGTTCAGAACCTAATAAAATTGATATGAAAATAAATCCTTTGACGATTTGCTGAAAAGTTTCTATATAATAAGTAAATAATAGCAGTGCACAAATATTTGTCTTGCATATAATTTTTTATTACCTTTTATGTAAAACATAATGTGAAAAAAAATAGGAATATATAATAATTCAACAGAGTAAATTAAAATATAAATTACAAAAAATTCTGTGGAGTTAGATTTCAATGACATTGTTTAGAATAAAAATATAATATGGAATTATTCTTCAGGTGTTTTTTTATATATGATGTTTTTTTCATTTATAGTTAAAAGAAATTTCGTTTCCATGATAGAATCTTCTGCGTTCGTAGGGGACAAAAAATAGCAATTTTTGAATACAAACCCAAAAAGTAGAATAGAGTGTATTTAGCATATATGTTTTATTGTTCAAATAAAACTTTGTTATGAAAGAATTTGTATAATTAAATGAAAAGTGTGTATAATACAAATGGAAACATATATTTAATGTAAAAAGGTATTTTCAATTTTTAATAAAAATAGACTATTACTTTATTAGTCGTAAAAATAAATTCAAATCAATGTAATTAATTATGTACGTATTTTTATTAGAGTTTAAAATGGTAAACATATTTAGTAATAAATATTGAAATTTATTACTTAAATGTGATAAATAATTGGATTATTATATACCTCCTGCTCATAAGCTATATACCTATAAACATTAATAAGTGTAATGTAATTTTTTTGGATACAAAAGAGAGAATATTCTTTTTGAATTATGCAAATATAAACGAAAAATAACAAATTTGTTATAATACATAGTTATAAATGTATAACATTGGTAATAATTTATATACATATATATTTAATTTTTTTTTTTTTCTTTCTATTTAAAAATTATATAGATTAAATGAACAAAATACTAATACATGAAAAAAAAAAATATATGTAATGTAGTAATAAGAATATTTAATTATGTATATAGCTTCTCGAAAAAAAGATAGCTATATTATAAATTCCATATATAATATGATTTTTTTAATATATTTCCGAGCATGATATATCTAAAAATTCAATTAAATATATTTTGAAATTAACTAAAAGTGTAAAATAAGCATAATAAAATATTGTTGTCAATTTGTAATGACTATAAATATCTACATGTCATTTGTTATAAATAAAAGAATGAAAATTTGTGTATATATTTAATTTTAGAAAATAATATGAAAAAATATCTATTAACTATATAATGCTTATAAAAGTAATACATATTTAAAAATATACATAAATATAATTATATTATCTTTGTTCATTATCTTGTGTGGTATTTAATATACTAAGATTTTAATTGGCTGTGTTCTATATTTTTTGAATAATTAAATGTATAATAATAAAATATGTATATAATTTATAAATTTAATTAATTATTTGTTCATTATTCTGCGTATATGATGTTAATATGTCATTGAGTCTTCAAAGAGAAAATTTATATATCTCCTAAAAAGGAACAAGCAACATGTGTAATAACAAGGTTTATTTTATTTCATAAAAACGAAAAAATATGATTAACTACGATTAAGATTTATATGCTATTTTAATTCATAAGTTTTATGTAATTTTACTAAATGAATAGTTATATGCATATTTTATTATTATTTCGACATAGTATACTTTGTTATTAATAAAAGAGATATATATTTTTATTTTCTCTTGTATACAATATGTTTATTTTAGTTAAATGAAATATGAATTAATATCATATAAATATAAATTTAAATACAATGCGAAATTATTTTTATAAAGTATATCTTTTTTCTATGATATTTAGGGAATTATATATTTATTTGCGTATAAAGCAGTGGATAGAATTAAATACACCTTTAAAAAAATATATAATATTAAAGTGAAATAAAAGTTTATTTTTTTAATATGTAAATAACTTATTCGATTCATATTTTGTATTTGCATAGTTTTATTTGATATTATGAATGATTTATATTGTTTCTAATGTTTTTATAATAGAGAAATTACTATATTATTGATAAAAATTAGTTTATTATTAGTTATATTTTGGTTTAAAAAAAAAAAAGAATTATTATATTATTCAATACATTTCTTACAGATTACTTTAAATATTTTTAGTAAAGAATATCTATTTTATTATTTATAATTAAAATTTCATTTGTTCATTATCACTTTTACATGCTTTCGTTGCAGTTATGTATGCATATAATTAAAATATGCATAATTATATTTCTTACGTTATGAACAGGATGCGTCATATTTTTAGAAGAATACATTAATTCTTTGCAAATGAGAAAAATTTAATGAATATTTAGTATTTATACATATGTTACATTAATGTATTTTTATTGAATTTCTGTAAATATATATTTATTTGTATTATTGTTCTTATTAGTTCTCCATAATGTTATATATTTTATTTATTATATTAAATTTTATTATCATATTACAATTTTAACAAACATATATTTATCTTCATGAATATAATCTATATTGCTATTATTAATATTTTTCTTTAGATGTATATATGCGTTATAAAATATATAAATTTTTAATATATATTATACTAACTTATATACATAGTATACACGTTTACCATATTTAATGTAATACTGCATGATAAGATATATACGATCTTTCGTTTTCAGAATCGTCATATAACTCAGATATTACTTCTTCGTCTATGTTTTCATTTACTTCAGCTTTTTTCTTTGTACATCCACGTAAAAAACTTCCCAAAGGACTAAACTAAAGTAATAATATAAAAATATTTTGTAAAATACATATAGCTATTAACATACTATTGTTAATGTGATGAATTATGGAGTGTGTAGTTTAATGTTAGTATTTCTAATTAAGCATTTTT
>FLRD01000402.1:0-40194 GCA_900088485.1 Plasmodium ovale wallikeri
TATTATCAAGAGTTTTTACATTGGTATCTTATAATGATTTGAAGGGTACAACAGTTAATATCAGTGATTCATTAAAATTTTAAGGTAATATCATAGAAAATTTTAATTTTTACTAAAATTATAGAATTCATAAACATATATATATGGTAATTTCTTTTTCCCTTGAAATATATAAAAAGCATTTATGAAATGCGTACACATCCTTTAATATGAGAGAAAAATATTAAACTGCACTATTTATAATAAAGATAAACATAAGTTTTGTTAAAATGAATTATAATATTCCATAATCCCTATTATTAAATATTTAAACTAAGGTTAATTTTATATTCAATAGAGAAAGAAAAAAGAAAATTCTAACAATAGAATTATAAAGAATAAAAATTGTTATACTTGATGGTGACTCAAAAAGGAATATAAGTAAATGTAATAAAAAAAAATTATTAATTTTTGACCTAGGTATGTGTTTGAAAAAAAAAGTGTTAGGGACATTATAAAATCATTATTATTCCTTTTAATATTTGAAGAAATATAAATATATACTATCTTAATATTTTGTATAACGGAAATATAATGTACATGATAAATAAATTAAATAAATTATATTTCTATAGCTACGGTGTTATTTGTTCTTATAATAATATCCAAAGTAAATTTCTTCAACGTTGTATATTAATATTTTTAGCAAAGTGGAAGATGAAATTATATATTTTGAATTTGTTAAAAATATAAATTTCTGGTAAAAATATCTGTAATACATAGATATAATGGAATTTATTAATGATAAAGAAAGTAGATGAAAAATATAGCATACATATTTATTATTAAACGTATACACCAATACACACATACGTATAAAATTTTGTACGTATTGTGTACTTTATATATACATATTATGTTTATTCATCTCTAAATATTTAGAACTTTATAATCCTTTAAAGAATATATATTTTATTATAAGAAGTGATTATGTGTTTTAACAATGTAATAAGTAATAATAAATCAGTTGGTTTTATATAATAAATATAATAATTTATATTTATGTATGGAATCACTTATTATATGTCGATATTACCAATTTTTGCCTCTATGCTTTTAATTATACACCAATAAAAAAGTAATATATAAATTAATATTCGCATAAAAGATGGATATGTATTTGTCCACAAATCCTTTAGAAAATTAGATATACTTTTATGATCACAAAAGAAACAACAGTCTATTAACTTTTTGCATAATAGAATAATTAGTTCCTTTATAAAATAGAAAGTAAACATTTATATTTTTTGCAAAGCATAGTATATATAAGGTATTCCATACGTTTATATGATAGAAAAAATATATGGTTTAATGCGAAGAAAAAACATAAATTAAAGTTTAAAAACGCATAAAAACCTTGATCACTCTTTATTAATATTATACTAATATATATATTTCTATATAAGGTATAGAAAAAAAAAATTATATATTAATATTTTTAAGGATTTGTAAATATTATCTTAATATATTTAAAAGAATTCTCAGATGATAAAAGAAATAACAGATATTTTTATTGGGTAAATCCTTAAAATGATTAAATATGTTTACTAAAGCATTGTAAAATTAAAAAATTTAATATTCGTTAAGGATATTTCATTCCTTTCTTACAATTTAAAGTGTTAATTTTTTCCCTTGTATTTTAATGTTTTATTAATATTTTATGGAATTATAATTCGTGAAATTTTACAAATTTATATTTTGAGCATGTATTTAATCGTATTTGATTATTTTTAGTCATAAATTATGCAAATGCAATCCAGTAAAAAATAATAATTTAATGAAGAATGATAATTACAAATATTTATTTTTTTTTATTATATTTTGATTTATCTTTTGTTAATGCACAATTCAAATACGTATGTAGCAATGAACAGTATTATATAAAGAACGTCTTATATGAAATTTCACAGTGTTTCATAAAAAGAAAATTATTATAAAAAGAATTAATTATAAAATTCGTAATTTAAAAAAAAAATAAACTGATAAATTATTTGATTCACGAATGTAATTCTCTATAATAAATTCTTCATTTTAATACAATTTCAGATTTGGAAAAACAGAATATTTATTGTCTCATTCATTATTATGCATGCAAAATATGCACACTACTTTTCGAAAAAAATGATACTTAAGTATTATGTATTTCGATAAAAAAAGGATTTGTACATAATGAATATTCTTATAATACCTTAAAATATCAACATTTTTGCGTAAATTTGATCCTTCGAAGAAAAATTCTATGCAGATATATAAAATAGAATTATTGGACGCTTATATTAAATGATTAAATGAGTATATTATTATATTTTTATACGAAAAATATAATCTATAATGATCAAATAATTATATTTTTACCTTCTAAAATAATTAACCTTATTAAATTTTTTAGTTCTGCATAAGTTAACATTATCAAATTTTTAATTAAAAAAAGTTAACAATAGAGACTAAAGGTAGAAAATACGAAAATACAATTATGAATTAAAAATTAATTTTTTAACTCAAAAACTCGATATGACATTGCTAAGGATAAAAACAAATAAATTAACATAAAATAAAAGGGAGTTATAAGGAAATTACAGCAAAAGATAATTTAAAAACATTAAGAATTTTCTAAATAGGATAAAATTATTTATGATATAATCAAATAAAAATAAAATGTAATAAAAAGTAAAATGTTAAAAAAAAAATTGATAAATGATTCTATGATTGTTACCCTTAAAAAAGATACCTTATTTATTTTACTCATTATATATTAATTATATATATATATATATATTAGCGTGATTTATCACATGTAGTTCTAAGAAAATAATAAAAAATTTCATATAAATATTAAATAAATTAAAAAATGTTAATTGTGTACAAAATATATATTTTGAAATATTATATTCAAATATATGTATGCATATGTTATTGAAAATTTCATTTAGCGTGCACATAACTTTGTGAATATATTTTTAAAAAAACATTTAGGGAAAAGAAAATAACTGGTAACTCACTCAAAAATAAATATAAAGAATTGTTATTATGGAAAAACAAATACATATGACAAAGTGAAAATATAATTAAACACATTTAAAAAGTTATTCATTTAATTTTATAAGATTTCTTAACTAGGCTTCCATGAAAATTAGAAATCATTATCATTGTTGTATTCATTTTGGAAACTTTCTACGTATAAAGAATATTTAAATTTTACCACTGATACCATTAATAATATATTTTTATTCCTAAAAATATGGTTAAATATATAATATTTATAAATGTATATAATAATTAAAAATATGTGATAACAAAATTGAAATATAATGAATGGGTAAAATAGGGGAATACACTGTATACTAGATAAATATAAAATACAATGTATAAAATATAACACCATTAGGAATAAAAATTATTATAACCTAAACCCATTTTATGGATTATCCAAAAATAACTATATTATTATATTTATAAAATAAATGTATATTTATTCAGTTATCTCCCTTTATAATATAGCTACAACTTTTATAAACTAAAATTACATAGTTCACTGTATTAAATATAAAACAGAGTAAATAACTTAATGAAACAGTAAAATTAGGAAATTCTTAAAATTATCATATTCTTATCAAATACGATGAAATTATTAAGGATAAAATTAAAATTTAGTACATTCTTTATTTAAAAATAAAAAAAATATATATATTTATCATTAATAATAATTTATAATTTATTCCTACATATATGTTAATTCATGAAGTAGAAATGTTAATGAAATAATAGCTTGAATTATTTAGGAATTATATACACTGTATACTTTTATAAAATTTCTCTTCTTATTTTCTAATACCAAATTTTATTTTATTGAATAGTATATTATATTTTTTTCGTAATAACTCATATGTACTATATATGTTTTGTCCATGGCATTGTAACTTTTTTTTTCCTAAAATTAGGAAATATACCTTAGCAAGAAATATTTATACATGGAAAAACATCATATGAATGTAGTATAATTATATGAACAATACATATACATACATTTCATACATTAATTTGTGCATATAACCATTATTTTTTCTTTTAATATACATATATTTTGAAAGAAACTTTAAAAATGGAAAACAGGGTACAAAAGTTTTTAATATCATAATTCATATACATTTTTTGCAGTATGCTTTTTTTTATACATAATTTAAAGGAATTATATTCTGTCTTTATAAACTTACTATTTACATGTATTTTTATGCGTATTTAATTATCAGATAGAAGTTTTAAAGAAAAAGTTAATTTCATTTAATTTTGATTTAATGTTGAATAAAACGGTTGGTGCTTGCGAAAATTGCGACTTATGCAAAAACGTAAATGAAAATATCAAAGATGAACCTTGGTTTAAATGTTTTTGTTACCAATTTGCGAGAAATGTACAAACTTTATATGAGATACCTTATTATAATTCTGATTTAAAAGAAAGACGATGTGATGCTTTGGCCTATTGGGTTCATGATAGGGTAAAACAATTTTCTGATAATTCTAACATAAACAAAACTAAGGTAGATATTGTTTCTGAAATTTTAAATGTATGGAGTAATATTAATTCTAGGAAAAATAACAATGCATCTAACACATGCAATATATCTGTAATTAAAGAATATAAAAATCTGGAAGAAATGAAACGAAAAAAAATAATGTCTAGTTACTGTGAAAATTATGATAACCTTAGAAGTCCACTAAAGGGAATATATTCTAGTGAATGCCATATTTATTATGATTACTTTAAAGATAGTTTCATTGAATTTAGTGAAATTGTTAATAATCATAAGCCACTATGTTTGAAAATTAATCATTGCTCTCGTTTTTGTAAAAATCATGACCCTGATGATTTACTTAATAAATCAAAATGTAAGATAGTAGAAATATCGCAAGATCAGAAGGAATATATAAAAGGAGATGAATGTGAAGCATTAAAAGAGAAAGCCGTAGCTGCAATAAAAAGTGAACCTAAAGAGGTTCAAACTCCAGAATTCACTTTTTCTGATAAGCGAGCTATCATATTAATTCTATTTTCATTATGGGGAATATTTCTAACATTTTTGTATTTTTATAAAGTAAATAAAATTTTACTTTAAATGTATAATTGTAACACTTTAGTAACAGTAATTTATCATCTTTAAAAACAAATTATTATGAATATAATTTCATTACACATATATTTTTTTTTGATCTATTAGATGACACCTTTACGATCGTGGATAAGCAGTAAACTAGGAAAGAAAGAATTAATAAGAGATAATTTTAATGAACAAAATGATGACGTACCATTAGATGCCGATTATGAGAGTGTGAACAGAAATATGGAAAACGGAGGATACAATATAACGTATAATTCTAATTGGAATCCTTCATAAGTTAATACTTCCGTTTGGTATAAATAAATAATATATGATTAGAAAAAAAGGGAGATACAAAATTTTAGTAGAAATTATAAACATTTAATATTTTATTTATTTATAGTATACGTTTTAATGGAGTGGTTTAAAAAATTAAAATAATATATTTGACTAAATGGGATTGTCAAATATGAAAAATAAAAAATATGACAACGTAGTACATTTACGTGTTATTTAGTTTATTACTGTTTACTTATTAGATATATTCTATAAAGGAATGCGTTACAAATATTTTAATTTTTATACATCTTTTATCTATGACATTTCTACAAAATTTAAAACACGATATCTATAGCATTATAATAGTCAATATTTTTTTAATTGAAAAAAGATAGTTATTATGTAGAAAATATAGATTTAACATATGAATAATATTGCATAGGAATATTATTCATGTTGTTATAACACATTTTGATATATTGTATTATCCCCTTATTGTTTATGCCATTATTTATATTTTAATGTAGTACGATTTATATATAAGACGCTTTATTCTATATAAAAATCTATGTTTATATTCTTAAATGTATTATTTTTATATTCGTGAGATATTAATATGTTATGTAAGATATTGTATTAGAAACTCGTTCTGAAATGTCATATACTTCTTTATTATTTTTGATATTTTTACATTATTACTCGGTACAATTATAATTTATCCTTTTCATATGATATGTCAATAAATTCCTGAATATATCTACACATTTATTTGTTTTATAATTGCTCTAAAAATTTAATATGATTTAAATTTCGTCTGAGTTTCACATATTTTTAATAGCTTGCTAAATTATGAGGTGTTCATCATTCTGTGCACTTCAATTTGGAGATTCACGTGTTTGTTGTACAACATGATTTGTCATTTCTTCTTCTTAATAATGTCCTATATTTTTCTTATTTAAAAGGTTGACATACAACCTGGTTCCATAAGGAATAAATTCTTATATGAATAAGAAATCTAATGTATATAATAGATTCATTTCACTTTTTTTTTTTTAATCAGTAATTCAATTATTTTGTATATTTACATCGGAGCTATGTATGAAAATGCAAATACAAAATTTTTTAGTTTTTAAAAAATATATTTAAAAAAATTTGCTATCATTCATTACAATATGATACACATGGGATTCATACTTCACATGATTAGAAAAAACAGATTCAACTTCTCTATATTCTAAGTGAGCACATCTTTCATTATTATATATTCCAATGTAATTAAATAACTTCAAAGTAAATGTTAGGTAAAAAGTCAATTGTATTAATACATTAAACCATATATTTTAAATAATATCAAATTTACTTTTAATAGAATTAAAAAATTCAAATAAGGTGATATAAAACTTTATATGATTGTTCTCCAAAATATGTGAATATATTTATCATTGTGTAATTCTGTTATGTATTAAAATAATGAAAATAAATAATAACATTAGGCAACATATTAATATCTGCCTGTATTAGATAATGCAGTTCAGCTTAATCACATACTATATATGAATTGACATTAATTTTTAAAATATATAAGTAACATAAATATAGAAATAAAATAAAGATTATTATATTCATACGAATATTACAAGATCTATAAAAAATTATTGTCCTATAAAATTAACTATTCTTATTATGTAGATCCAAAAGTATATATATTTTAGGGTATAATAAGAATAACTGGAAAATAAATTATATTTTTACAGATTGTATATCATAACACTAATTTTTTTGTTTGAAATTATAAAATATAAATATAAAAAGAATTTTCTGAATAAATGTATATTTCTAATATATGTAATTTATCAATAGATATGGGAATATGTTTATAAATAAAATAATTTTTGGCACACGTTGAAATTATAATAAGTTTATATTAAAAAATATAAAAATGAAATTATTTTGCTATTGAACTATAATTTTTGGAGTAATATATATCAAATGTTTCACTATTTTATACTTGTATGCATATATAATAATATATGCCATCACATTTAGATGGCATTAACGTAAAAATAAGTTTTGGAATGTGAGAAAATAAAAAATTATGGATATAATAATGATATTTTATCCATATCCTTATATGTAACACATTATTTCCACTTTATATAATACGGACGCAATAGTATAACTTTGAATGTGAGAAAAAAAAGAAATAAGTAAAAATATATAATAATATTTTATTACCTTATAAAATTATAGAAATATATTATATGATATTATTATAATGAAAACTATAAATTTATTTTATTTCAGTACATATCCATTTTAATTTTACATTTTATGTAATAGTTAAATATTATAATTTTTTATTCTACGAATGTTGAATTAGTTTTATGATACCTATACCTTATATGTATAAAAAGTAATATATTCCTTTAAATAAATTTTCCGAAAAAATTCACTATAAATAATTTAATTATTTCAATTCGTTTGTATATATATATATATATATATATATATATATATATATTTATACAACTATACACATGCTAAATAACTGTACTTGCCATGATAAAGGTAAGACGATATTTTTTCTATGGATATAATGGAGATATGTGAAGTATGCAATTTGCAAATTATAATATTTATAGAATACATAATATTATATAGTTATAATCAATATAATTTTTTCATTGATTATTTTTCATTTAATGCAAAACAAAATAAATTCATAAAATGTACCCAATATTTAATATTTTATGTTTGTATTTTATTTTTATTTTTCTAAAGGCTTTTATATAACAATGATAACATATTGTATATAAAATAAAAGGATAACATATATTAATTATATATATTGTAAATATACATATTTTAGAAATATACAAATATTATTGTTAATTGAAAAAAAAAAACGCTTTCTTTTAGATTAATAACATTTTACCTTATACCATAAATTTAATGCTTGAATATGTATAATAATAACTGAACATAAAGATTTATGTATCAGTTTTATAAACATAATATGTTTAATTATGTAAAATATTAACTAATTTGTATTATAATTATATAATGAAAATTTTCTGAAAATTTATATTTTTTCTTAAATTATTATTTTATTTTATTTTTTACTCATTTAATTGTTTCTGTAATTTAAATGTATATTATATAATATATATATATAATAATAATGTAATTTTATTTTAAATAAAAAAATGAACGTAGTATATCAATAAATTTTATAATTTTATTTTTTCAATGTATTAATATATATTTTAGAAATAATAATATTATTCATAATTTTTGTAATTCTAATTAGAATGTCTGGTGGTAATGTATCAAGGGATGAAAGTGTATAACATTATATTTCATTATAATAGATAATTTTTTAATATTATTTAAATATTTTACTACTAATTATGAACCATAAATGTTTTTTACATAAAAACAAATGTTTATGTTTTTATAAATATTAATTTCTTCTTTTATTTTTAGTACAGTTTTTTTAGCAATTTTAGCTATTATGAGGATATGGAAAATAGTCTTTTAAGTGTGGGAATTAGTGAGAAGAGTAGTTGTGATTCTTTTTTAAAGGATTCTTTTTTTATTCATATACCCTTTCCAGATGTATTTTGTGAACAATTTAAAAAATTGTATAATATACTATTAAATAGAACTGTAAATAATAAAGAGCCTGATACTCTTGAAAATATTGATTGTGCTTTCTTGAACTACTGGCTAAATAATAAATTAAGAGGAATAAATATTGATACTTCAATATGTGTAAATGATTTTTATAATAAAATAAAGGCTAAAAATGCAGATATTTTCAAGAACACATTATTGGAAAAAAAATTATATAATATTGAGAAGCACGACTTGGAAAAAATGAGAACATTATATGATTTGTATAATATTAAGAGTCAAATTAATACAGCATTGTCAGAAGATAGTCCAATGGAGAAACGTGCATCATGCTCAGGGTATACATATGAATGTTATAAAAAATATATAAATGCTATAATTAAATGTAAGGATGGTTGTTCATATTTTTATAGTCTTCTAACAGAATTTAAAAATAAATATATAGCTGAGTCGACTCCCTTCGTGAATTCTTCAAGTTCATGTAATTATAAAGAATTATTCGAATTGCCAGACTACAAATTTGTGTTAAAACAGAATAACAGTGGACAATTTAAAAGGATCCTAACACTTCCAGTTTTATTTCCATTACTTGGAGTGTTCTTTACGTTCATATTTTCCGATACGGTTAAATATAGTACATATTATAATGTTTATATTTAATGGTAGCTCTTAATATTCATATTAAGAAAACGTTATTTTTATGGTGAAGTATATATATATATATATATATGTAATTCTTTTTTATGTTAGATTACACCATTTCGTCAAATGCTTCTCGAAAAAATAAAAAGGACAAAAAATATGTTGTTTGATGTAGTAGAAAGTGATGAGGAATTATTATCATACACCTCAAATAATGATAACATAAGTGAGGATCAGTTAGTATATAATGTAAGTTATTATTCCGTATGAAATCCTTAATTCTCTTATTTTTAAAATGAAGAGATATTTTGAGACTATTATAGTTTGAACTACAATTCAGTCGAGATGTAATTATATTAGAAGTAAAAGAAAAATGGAAAATAGGATCCTTTATGAATTAAAACATTGCAAATATGATTTTTAAATCTCACTTTAATGAAATATTAAATGCCATGATTTAATTTTACATTACTTTCAGAATTATAGCTCATTGTGTATTGATGTCTTTTAAAAAACATATATTCTAAAGTGCTAATATAAATTTATAAATTCTATTTTATATATTTTTATGTATTTATATCACAATATATTTGTCAAATAAATTATTTGATTTATAGATAAATTTAATTTATCTAAGAAATTTTGTATAGAATATAGTACTAGTTATATATTTTTTCTATAGAAAAATTTTTTTTCTATAAGAAATACAATACTATATTGTAAAAAAAAATCAATTGTTTCTGTTTTCTTTGTTTGAATAATTTGGAATCTATGTAATTAATTTTTTATAGGTTTATATTAAAATTTGAATAAATATAAAATAAAGGAGTAACGAACAAATAATTTTATTACTTAAAATGAAGATACCGTTAATCTTTTATTTACTTTATGTTTGTAGTACAATAATTGCACATATGTTAATATAAATATAATATATTAAATTAGATATGAAGAAAATTAATATCATATTAGAAACATGCATCTAAATAATAAAAGCAGTGACATATAAATATTTATTAAGATATGACCTTCATGATGTTACATGTATATAAGGAATTTTATTTTTTTTTTTTTGTGTGCGTATTTAAAATAAAATGCATAGATATCTATAATATTCTTGCATAAACCCAAGGGGGAATAATGTCGCAAGGTTTACTCGTTTTTGTTGCAATTTTCCCCCACAAATACCGATCGTATGTATACATAAAACGCATCATGTACACAAAAAAAGACATTTTTGGAATATTATTATTTTATGCCAAACATGAGCAATTATTCGTCATTCCCGTTTTATGTTGTATACATGTCTTCCTTTCTGGGAGATATGCGTAAATATAGCAATTTCTTCCAATAAAAATGGCAGAGTTTCGTGAAATGTCAAATACACTTTTGAGGTTATGTTGCGTAGTCATATAGCTAATTTGCTGTACAATGGGTATGGTATAGTGGCACCGCTGCTATCTTATAAACGGAAGAAAGTATTTCTTAATTTGGAAAATGCGATAAATCCCATATGAAAGGAGAATTGTAGCAAAACTGTTCGAATAGTTTCCATGAAAAAATATCCTTTCAAATACAGGGTAGCGGCTTTAAGATGAGAATTACAACCTTTGCACAAAAGGTGTCATCGAAATAGGAAAGACCGCTTGGGGGGAAAAATGTAAAACTGCAAACATTCAAATGGTTAGAGTTAAAATAAAACTGGTAAAAAAAATTAAGGCACATAATTTTGGCATCATAAGAAAAACGGCATGAAAGGGGCAACGCGGAAGAACAAAAAGATGTGAAAACTTCAAGAAGAGCATGCACCTAAGCACTTTGTTTGTGCACGAGGTTTATTCCACCTTACAACTTGCCATTATAAAAAAAACAAAATTGTATAACACAAGTTGATCTTTTTTTTATACCCCAAAAAAGAATACTAGGGAAAATGAATGAAGGATTTTGTAAGAAATACTTGCCTTGGTGCGTTGCATCACTAAGTTATGGCTCACATAAAACACAATTTTATTCTCATCGTAAACTTACTCCAACAGAGAAAGTTCAAAAGTAGTTTATCAATTTTTTGTTAAGCATGTACCACATAATCCTCAAGTTCATAAATGGTAATGCCCTTTTTTACAATGCAAGTCACCAACCGCAGTCTTCTTTCAGCTGAGGAGTTTGAGCATTTCCTCTAATTATTTTACATAAGGGGAATTCTTGTGGCTATTAAAAAGAATATTGCGCAGCTATTATCATATATCTTCCCACGCAGGGGCTTAGAGTATGTAATGTATTATGGCTCACATTTCCCTTCAAGTTTTATGCCTCTTTCGGCTATTTCCTCCCCTTTATTACTTTTCCGTCTTTGTAAATGTTCAACCAAGACACTTCCCCCGTTTCTTACGAGTTTAAATAGTTTACCACGCGGATCTGATTTTGGTCCACATGATTATTTGTCAAATTGATCAACAAACAATGCAATACTTTGCATATTATTATATTCTTCGTCGAAAAAAATATTAATTTTTACTACGAACTAGCCATTCCTTATTTTTCCCTTCTCTCCCTCCAAATGATGGCTTCCCTTTGATAAAGTGTGAACGATTACTGTTTACGTGAAGTGAAAAACGTACATTATGTTTAACTGTTGAGATTTATTTTCACGAAATGAGAAAGACTTATCCTATTATGTATATTAATAAGCGTGAATGTGAACACTTATATGGTACACAATAGCCGCATTCACAGTCACCTCCTTCTTATTCTTGCGTTCGCTGAATCTACGAATTTAGCAGAACGTAGGATACTCATTCTGGAGTCTACATTTAAATTGCAAGTATCTATTTGTATGTTTAATGTGAAATGGAATTATACGAAATGTAGTGGTCGTTATGTTCGGGGTTATTTAAAAAGAGAAATGATTCATCGTCACTTGTGCCTCTTTTTTCTCCTGGGTTTTTTTTTATAAGAGTGCTTATCCACGGTCCTACTGGGCTGAACTGATGAAAAAAGGGGAAAATCGACAAAATGCACTTCTTACTACATCCACCCTGTTTATCTAGTGAAAACTCGGTGAAAGCAGTTCAATGCGCGTACCGTACATTATTAATTCTCTTAATTTTTCCTTTTACCTTATACAAAAAAAAAAGGAAAAAAACAGCTCCCACGACGGAAAAACCTGCGCTGAGAGTTTCCCGCAATGATGATCCCTTTTCCCCTTCTTTTTCTTCAAGCCCAGGTTGAGTGACAACATGATGAGTTGTATCACCTGCAGAAATTGTTGTTAATCTGGTACCTTCACCTGGACCCGAACTTGCCTGTTCATCTGCAGTTGCACCCCTATCTTCATCTCCATTTCTAACTGCTACCCCTCTAGCTTCTTCAGTTGTTGGATTTTCATTGGAAAAAGATATATGCGATAATTCTATCCTATTGTAGTTAGCAGAACATTCGATTTTAGGTGTAAGTAAGAAGTCTATATATTTAACCGATTGATTATTGTTCCAATCCTTAATTTTAAAGTATAAATTGTCATTAGCAGAAGTGGTGTAGCTAATAATTCTGTTCCACTTTTCTTTAAGGTAATTTTTATATTCCCTTTCTTTGCCTTCAATGTCGTTTTTATCATCACAGTAATCGTATAATTGCTTTAATATGGATCTCTTACGTACTGATTCTTCATCTGATGTATTTTGGCAGTTATAACCACTTCCACCTAATCTACCTTCCCAAGCATTTTCAACCAATTGTTTTAGCGCATCCTTATGATCTTTCGAAGATTCTGAAAAATTAATAAGTGCTCTTATAAGATCTAAGTAATAGTTAATGTCTCTACAACACTTCAGATCACTCTTTACAGAACAACTTTTTTTACTACGATGAAAATTCATTGTTGCTTTTTGGTTAAATTTAGTTAATAATGATATGCCATTTGCTGGCTTTTCATCAAGTGCCCCTTGCTTTTCCACCTCTGTAAAATTTGTCTCCTTAAGTAACTCATCCTTAAGCTTATT
Source organism: Plasmodium ovale wallikeri (assembly GCA_900088485.1). Classification (NCBI taxonomy): domain Eukaryota; phylum Apicomplexa; class Aconoidasida; order Haemosporida; family Plasmodiidae; genus Plasmodium; species Plasmodium ovale. Next base: position 13,688 of record FLRD01000402.1, read on the forward strand.
AGAGGGGAGTTTATCTATATTTAGGCTCTGTAAAGCGGACAAAGATAAATGTCAATAATAACACCTGCAAGTTTTTGAGAATTAGGGATTATACACTTTGGCTCGCATTACGTTACTCCCACTAGGAGGAAAAATGCTCATGATACTAAAAAATTGAAATTACTCCTGATTGCATCCTTAAGGTTTCTTCCTGACGTGGCCAGATACTTCCCTAGTTTTCCACTTTGCTTCTTCCCTAATGCTTTAATTGGAAATTTGCGAAAGGGAGAATTACCACCTAATCTAAACTCTAATATGTGAAAGGGAAAACAGGAACAATTTATACCCTTGATATGTTCTTCTATTTAATGAAAAGTAACGTTGGCATTCTTTATACGAAATGTTTCTTGGTCTTATTGTTGAAATGATTGTACCTTTACAAGAATCAACATCATTTCTTATGCACATTTCTCCTTTTTATTAAGTCCAATTGCCCATTCCAGGATACGTGAATTTGAAGAACCAAAGGGTACAAAAAAGTGGATGGTCATTTGAAAGAGTAACTCTACTTTGATCTTATAAAAAGTAAAATACGTAATGGGAACGTAATGTTCAGTGCGAACAGAAAATGTCTGTACAGTGCTGATTTCTCCGCTGCACCGCTTTTCTGATGTCCTCTTTATCTTGAGCAATTTAACTAGTTACTAGGGCAACAATACGACATGCCCCTTCATGGGAAGTTACGCAATTGATGAAATCGTGAGATAGTTTTGGTGTAGGGATTGTTAAAGGACGGTTTGTGCTTATAAAGGCTTACTTTTTAGTAATTTCTGAATGCCATCGTACATATATCATATGTTCCATTCGGTACTTCTACTGGATTATTCCATAAAAATAATTCGCATTAAGTACAAGTGGCCACTCTAAGTAAAACATGCAATAAATCGGGTAACTAAAAACTGCCTGATTTAATCCTTCAAGGGAATTAACATGTAGCTTTATTGGCAATGATTCCATGGGAATAAATTCTCTACGAGTTGAAGCCACAGAGGAGGTAGCTCCAAAAAAAAATTATTTTGCGTCGATGGAAAGTGGAATACAAGGATATCTTTGGAAAAATTTACAGAAAAAGGCTGAAAAATCTTTCTTTTAATATGAATAATATTTTTTAAATACTCTATTTTACTTTGTAAGCTGAATGGAATTTATTTTATTTCGCGAAACAAGGAAAGAGAAAAAACAGTCGAATGATAATACATACCAATCACGACACTCTGAACGTGCCTTTATTATCCTTTGCGACATGGGCGTACTTTACAATAAGTGTGAGACCTTTTTTTAAGAAAGCATAGAACCATTAAAAAGTTTTGAAATTAATTACATGAGTCTCCGTGATAGCCATTATTGTATTGAGAATGATTAACAAACGTACTTATTTTGTTTGTGTGAGAAGTTAAATATAGTTACACACAATATGTGAGTTCTCTTTACCTTCTAATAAGTATTTATCCCTCTTTTACAAACAGCTGCTACGTAAAATAATTATTCCCTTTCTGCAAATTTTCATGAACTGTAATTTTGTGTTTCAGCTCACCCGAATGGGTTTCCTAGGTACATCTAGCCATATTTGACATGCGAAGTGTCACCTGTTACGTGTGTATTCTTTCTTCATAAAGAAGCTGCTTTTATCATTAGTTGGAAAGAAAAAAGTGCGAAGATATTTGCACGTCAATATTAATACTTTACAAAAAGGAAAACATGATAACACTGATAAGTTACGTACATGTGTAGCGTTAACAAGTTGAATACTGCTTGTTTTAAAAAATTGTAATGTGTGCATTTCCCATTTTGATAAATACATGCATAATTCATTCTCTATACATAATACGTAGTTTTTTTCTCACTTCTTCCTTAGGAGCTGTTTTATAACACGACTTCTAATAATAAAATGCCTACTATTCCACGTGCCGTTCTTAAGATCACACTCAGGGGGCCATGTACACCTAATAAAAACGGTGGATGTAATCGATCTGATGGATGTGCCTTTGGATTTCCTGCATACATGTATTCGCATACTATTCGGTAACATAAGGAAAAATTTTCGCTGAGTGTATTACTAAATCTAGCACAGGCAAGCATGGCTCTATGTATAAAGGATTTTTCGTGTGCCAGATTTTTTATAATTATTTATTGCAAATTGCAGTGAAGCAAGAAATTAGTGCAGTTTCTAATGAAGGAAATAGATAAGATAATTATTTAAAAAAATATATATATGAACATGTCCATATATTTTTTTTAATTTACCTTACTTTTTGACTGTACATGCTGTTTTCACACTTGAAACAAATTTTTATTGAATAATAAAAATTATAACTTCGTTTTGTGCTATTCACTACATAGTAAAATTGGAAAAAATAAATTTGAAACAAAAAGGGAATCTGAAAATACCCAATAACGAAAGAAAATGGGATGAGGTATGTTTTTCATCACAAACATGGTTATAATTTTGCTTTTCTTTACGAGTTCGTAATAATCTTTTTGTCTTGCCAAGTAAACTAGTTGGAACTTCGAATGGAACACCTCATTTTTAAATGTATTTTCTTTTTATGAAGAAATACATTTCCGTGAAACATTACATGGGATCATGAACACGGCAAAGCATTATTTTTTATATATACATAATGAAGAAAAAACAAAAATTGTGTTTGTGCGTATGTATTACGGTACATAGCAATAAAATGTTAATGCGACTTTCGCAAACTAGGTGATATTCGAAGCAGCCCATACATTGCAGGTAAATTTTAGAAGACATGAGCCGAAATGTTGTACATGTACTAAAAGATTGAACTGAATAACTCTTTAGTTTGTTAGTTAAACATGTAAAAAAAAAATTTAGTTTTGAGACTTATGAAAAAGGAAATGAATACATTAACTAGTATGAGAAGTTATATGTACATAAATATGTAGTCATAAATTGTTAAGGAAATATGTTAACGAATTCCTTTTTATTGCTACTATATCGATAGTTTAATTAATTTTGCAAAAAAAAGAGAAAAAAATTTAATGGTGCAATAAATTGTAACTAAATGAACATTATACACACATGTATTCGAGGTTGTGGATGGACAAAACATTTTCATTTCATGTGCCCTCTATCTATAATTTACTTCTATTTTGCAGATGTAATAAATAGATGAACAATATTGTCGTTAATGAACGTAATTTGATGAGAAAAAAATGCATATTATGTATTACACACACATTAAAAATTTAAAGAACTGTTTTGTGTAGTGTTTCAACCTAAGGTATCGTCACATAGTAAAAAATAGTTGATACATAGTTTTCGTGCTCTTTACATTTAATGCTCGTAAATTTTTATTTTTTAACGGTTTCTTTAATATATACGCAGAGCAAAACAATATAATGTTCTCTTAAAAAAAAAGGCAATACAAAATAACCCTTCTGCAGCAGTATATTTAAAATACATTTTTCTAACATTTTGAATGTGGATAGTTAGCTCAGCGTTAAGGGTTGTGGATTTATATTTATGTTTTGTTTTGGCTGTATGTTTCGGAATTTACTCTATAAAAGGCATATCTTTAATTTTTTATATAATTAAATGAATGTAATAATATGGGTTTAGTTTTCCAATAGTTCTTAATCAAGAAGTATTTTTTTTGAACAAGAAAAATAATTTTTTTTAGCATATTTCGAAAAAGTGTTGTTAAAGTACGATTATTATTTAAGAATGAAAATATATTAATTCAAATTTAAATGGAAATGAACCTATATGTTGCGCACTATATTAATTTATTTAAGGAAATAAATTCGTAATATTCATTTTTATTTTTATGCGTTATATGTTAATTATCAAAAGAAAGATTGTTATATTCTGTATTTTATTTATGAATTATTGTTATTGCATATATTTACTTATTTAATAATTATTTTATTTACTATCGTATATTATAAAAAATAATGAAGAATGCGATTTAATTTTACACGGATTTTATATAAATCCTCTTCCAGTGAGACATCATAATATGCTGAAGTATTATCTAAAAAAATGATAATATCATTATAAATATATTATATATCATAAAAAGAATAGACCATTTCAGCAATTTTAATACTCGTAGCATTGCACATTCGATGGTTTTTGGAAAATGAAATTAATTCGTACCTTTAGAAAACATACATGGTTACGTGATATATCATATATTAATAAAACGTATTAAAAAGTGTAAGACAGTGAAAAAGAACTAATTGTATACCACAATTCATGTAATACTACACATATTGGAAGTATATAGGGATAAATAAATAAGACAGAAAAAGAAGAACATCATTTTTAATAGGAAATATACGAAATTTATAAAACTAAGAAATAAACTGAAAATTGGATTTAGTATTTGTTCAAAACTACCATAATATTTAATATATATTGTTAGAAATATTGGTTCCTTGTTATTATACCATGTGATAATTGTAAGTGATGGTTTTAATGGAAACATCAAAATTGGTAATCTTTATGTGAATAAACTGTTTTGCATAATGTATACCTAATAAATGAAAAAAATAATTATTATATTCCAAAAATACATGTAAATTTAATATAATTATTACTTATGTAATCCTCATTTATTATATATGGCGTATATAGCATGTATATTAAATATGAATTAGTAATATATAAGTGTGTTTACCGCGTGTTTTTTCGCACAAAAGAAAAACAAAGCTAAGTCTTATAATATGGTAGAAATAATATATTTATATAGCAAATAAGAGACCGATAAGGGAAAGGAAAATAAGTAATACTCCTATGATGCACAAAAATCTATAAATGGAACACACTGTTTTACAATTCCGTTTAGTGTACAAATATTTTCGCTCTATTTTTTCGAGGTTATAAACAATAATATCATAAATTGCATCAATAAAAAAATAATGTTTTTAAGCCCATTCGTTTCTTTGTGAGAATAAATTGTAATAAACAGAACATATTCATTATATATAAATTAATCAATATAGTTCCAATGTTATTTTTTTTTTAATTTTATTGTTTTATCTATATTTATATATATATTTACTCCACGATTCTCGTTATCACGATTTAAATATATGATAAATAATATGAGGAATACATATAACATATAATTTAGATGTTAATAATATTTTATTGCTAAAGTATATGTAACAAAATTATATGCAAATTATTATTTTTTATAGGTATGTTGTCTTCTTTCATTTGAATAAAAGATTATTATCCAGTGTAATTTGGATGAAAAAGAAAAAAAAAAAAAATCAACATAAAGGAGCTCATTTAACTATTGCAGCATAAATAAAATACCTTTCGTAATTATTTTAAGAATTGTATAAGATAAATTTCACGAAAAAATGTATCCTAATGTGATGTATGTTAAATAAATTATAGCATTTTTTTTTTGAATATGCACAACTAGATTTTCATTTTGTTCAAAATTAAAAAAGGTTACTATTATACCTAGTATTTTAACATAATTTTTATTTTTTTGTAAAAAGCTTTTATTTGGCATTATTATTGATGCTGTTTCTTTTATAACTCTTAATTTAATTATATTGATACAAATTTAAATGCACACTGGTGGATGATACTTTTTCTTATAGAACAGGAAATGAGTATTATATAAATAATATTTGAATGGAGACAATGAAAAGAATTTTTAATTTTGTAGTATGTAGATGTTTCTTCAAAAATGGAAATAATAGTTTAAATAACAATTTCATAGTAATTTTTATTTAATAAAAGGTGATTTTTCTGTTAATCATAATTACCTTTTTACAATGTTTCTTTTTAAAATATATAAATTTTACTTTTCCTAATATGCGTTATTTAGTGTTCCTATTTAAATATATATAATTTCAAAATACATAGAAAATAAATATAATATTTATGCTGATACATCTCTGAATTTCAAGGAAAATAATGATTTTTAAAAAGTAGAATTTTGCTGTTCGTTATTAACCATCGTAAGTTTATGTTATATTGAGAAAGATTAATGGACTAATACTAATTAATTAAAAAATAATTCTCTTTTATGCTACATTTTATATGAAAAAAATATTATTTACTATGTATAGAATTACCTATAAAATTATGCTATGAATGAATGAATGTTTTACAGAATTGTGTTTTTTCCTAGAAAATATCATATTTATTTTATATCCTATATTTATAATTTCCTTTTTTTAATTGAAAATGCATATTTTGTGTTTTATTAGTAATGTTATAAATTAACTGCATTTGAGTATTAAAGGATAATTATTATGTAAAAATATTATTTTTTCATATGAAGTTATTTATTTAACTGAACTAAAGCATTAACAAATGTTACTTTTATTTTTCATTTATATAAAATTATATAAAAAGAAATGCATCTACTTTAATTAACTAAAATGTCTATTAAGAAGAAGGAGTTTACACTTAATATGTTGGCAGATAAAGTAGGTTTTGATTATTTTATTAAAATTAGGAAAAGTACATTATATGAAGTTTCTATTGCACATGACATAGAATGAATATAATTTTTTGAAAACACGAATTAATACATTTTTAAATTTGATGGTTTTCAGTTCGATTTTATCGAAGGATCATATTTCTATCAATTTTATCAAGAACTGGATAAATTATATGAGAAAGGGAAAAAATCTGATATGTGTAAGACTTATTTATTTTCAGATATAGATGATCCTGATGTCATAACATTTTTAATAAAAGTTTCTGGAATTTTGAAAAGTTTACTAAATAAAGAAATTTATGTTAAGAATACTGATAAGTTGGAAGATAAACAATGTATATATTTGAAGTACTGGATATATGATAAATTAATAGATCTTGATTTTGATCGATATAATGTTAATAGGACTTTTCAATTTTTAAAAAAATATAAAAAGGGTTGTATAACATTTGCAAGCTCAGGAGAACCTTGTAATTTTTATGAATTAAGTTTGAAAGATATTTATGATATAAAAAATTTATATGATTATTCTGAACTTTTATTTAATGTTGATATGAAAATGTACGATAAAATATCAGAAGATAGTAAATATCTTGATTACTTTAAAAAAGGTCTTGATTTATATAAGCGCAGTAAAATGAGGTGCCCTACCGCCAAACAAAATGAATATTGCTATGAATTTAATGAATACGAAAGAATACATAATAAATATAAAAAGAAATTACCTTTTTTATCATGCCAAGAAAAGGAACTATCTTCATTATTCAAGAAAGATACAACATTAACTAAAGAATCTTCACAAAAAGGTATACATGCAAAGAAAAATGCAAAAAATATATTATACCATTTGGTTTTATTCGTAATAAAAACTGTGTGAGAATTAATTTATAATATATAAAAAGACAAGTGTAATAGGTCAAAAGAATATATGATATTATTTTCCACATGTAGATATTAATATATCACAAATTTTTTGATTTTCATTAGATAATACACCTGATGTCACAATAGATCATGAACTTCGTAAATTATTAGTAGACGTGAACTTTCATAATTTTATTAAAAAATTAGTAGTAGTCTCACATAGAATTTTTTTGTTATCAAAAATAATAGAAAATTTTATTTTTCTATGAAGTAATAATTTTACAATTTATATATTTCTTCTTTATTTGTTTTGCTAGGATAATATACTTGATAAAGTAAAATTAAATAGTTTTTATGAATTGTTAACAAAACATAATGTAAATTTTACGAGTAATAGTTGTGTTCCCGCAAACAAGTATCCCATAAAGGAAGAAACCCCTATTTGTAATCTTTTTGAGAAGGTTAAAAGTATATTAGATATATTGGATAAAACGTATGCTAAATCTCTTAATTTAAGTCCTGATAAAACTTGTAATTATTTGAACTACTGGTTATATGAAAAACTAAAAAATATTGACGCTACTCCGTGCGATATAGAAATATTTTACTTTTTATGGCATCAATATGCAATGGATAATAAAGATATTATAAATAAATGCAATAATGAGAAGTCTTATGGATTTAGCAAAAAAGAATTAGGAAATAAAAAGAAATTATTTGATTTCTTAGAGTATTATAATGATATAAGAGAAAAATTGAAAGAAGATAATAATAAGAACAAGAAACGTTATTGTTATTACATTAGATCTATTTTTGAGTTATATAAATACATGGTACATAATAATTCTTCACAGGAATATACTGAAGAATTATGGCTTTTTCGAAAGGCTTTTCTTGGTAATAAGGAATTAAATCTTTTGAAAAATAAATGTCCTAATATGTGTCTAGATTTAGTATTCGACGCAAAATATAAGACGTTATGTCCATTAGATGAAAAACCATCAATAATAGATGAACAAGTAGACCTTAGTTTATGTGAAATAGCAGAAGTGTCCACTGTCAATCGACATATTGGAAAAACTAATGAACAAGTAAGCTAACTTGTTTTTATATTGATCTTCATAACTACTTATTTGAATAATCCCTCTTTGATTAAGTACACAGAAAAAATTTTTGCTAGTCAACAGCATAAACATGTATATCAATTATTTTATTATATAAATTTCAGGAATATATCTTTGAAGATTTAAATACATCCAGTGTGTATAATGAATTAAATCGTGAGGTTATTACAGATAATTATTATAGTATTTGTTCAAAATTACTACAGTTTAGTAAGGAACACTGTGGAATATATGGTTTGTGTATTAAGCTTGCAAGAAATGTAAAAGATTTATACCATTTGAAAAATAAAGAACGCACTGATCGTTGTGAATATATTACTCATTGGATGTTTGATAAAATCCAAAAAATTCTTAAAAAAAATGCAAATAACAATTATGATACTAATGCTCTTAATGAATTTTTTAAAGTGGGATATGATATTTTCAATATGTTAGGTGCTTCTGATTGTCTTTACAGTACTACAAATGTTAATTTTGTAGAACAGAAAGAAAAAAAACATTTACATGATTATTTTAAAGATTTTGATAAAATTGGTTGCGATAATGCTATAAATAATACGAAATGCAAAAGGTATTGTGAATATGTTACACATATTAATGGCCTATATGGAAAACACTTTGGTAATTGCTGCGATTGTTTTAAGTCCGGTGGATGTATGAACATGTGTCCTGATTATTTTAGATGTGAAGATACGTATAATCCGCATAATCTTTTTGAAACACTAAAGTGTAAAAATATAGAAAAGTACTCTGGAGGAATGGAAAAAATAGAAAAACCTCTTTTTTCTGATCATTACGTTACGTGGCTAACTGAACATTTTGGAAAAGAGAAAGAAAAACCTTTATTAAAGTTGGAAGAAAAAGAATCTTCTATTGTTTCAGATAAAGAATCTTCCATTATTCCAGAAAAAATCTGTGATAAAATAACTTGTGATCCATTCTATATAACAGCGCTAGGTGTTTTTGGGTTAATGTGGTTCTTTTTAATATCTTTTATATTTTACAAAGTGAGTAATAATTATATTTTAAAAAATAAATACCTTTTGTTATAATTTATAAATTGATTTACATATAAATATAAACTTATAGAATAGTTACATTTTTCATATCCTATTTTTTTAATTTTTATATCAGTTCACACCGTTGGGAACCTATTTTCATAACAAAAAAGAGAAAAAAAAGAAGACGTATTTTGAACAAAGCGAAGAGCAATTTTTAGAAAATGATTTTGAATTCAACCGTACACATGCGGAAAATCGAAGAATTCGCTTAGCATATCATCAAGCATGAGGTCTAATGAGATGTTATTTCTTAGGTTGAAAACATATGTTAGACAATATAATTAAGTACCATAAATATCAGATTTCATTTTAAAATATGTATATAGAAGAAAAATATAGTAAAATATAATTATGAATTATATTTCTTCATATATTAAGAGCTTATTTCAATATGCATACTTTTTTTTGTATATTTTTTTGTGCTTTTTAATTGTTTTTGTTTAGATGTTTATTTCTTATTTATACTATATTAACAAATACTATATTTTTTATATGTTTAAATATTTATATTTTGTCATTTAAAAGTTTTTTTGGATAATGAATTTATTGAATATTACAATACGTAATAGATTTTATTTTGTGCATATATGTAAATACGTGATTTTATTTTTTTAGTGAACGTCGATTAATTATTGTTATTGTCTTTATAAACTTCGTCATTTAATATTTTGTGCTTAAATTATTTTTTACAGTTATCTGCTATCGGAAATTCTACTCCTTAATATAAAATAACTTGATAACCTTGTATTTTAAGCACATTAGAAATTGTATATATTCTACAAGGAAAAATATAAATGAAATAAATATAATAATATATTATACTTTTTTTGGTTTAATTGTTATGAAATATATGCTAATTTACCATTCGTTTAGTTAATCTTATTATAAAGAAACATATTCAAATTTTAGTGAATCATATGTATTTCTTCCTAGGATATACTAATAGAATAAAACTTTTATTAATAAAAAGACTAAAAAAATATATTAGGAGGAAGTGTTATTATATAGTTTGTTCGATATTGAATAGTTTTATTTTTTTATATAATATTGTCTTGAATATAAAAACGTAAACAGTATACCATGTCTAGAAATTAGGGTGTTATAAGGTAAATTGTAACATATTTTAACGAATATGAGATATATCTATTTATGAGGATTTTGCTTCTTTATTAACAGATAATACCATGTTTATTATTATATCATTATATAACTAATTTTGTGTATTATGTTCTTTATTATCTTTTACATTCATCGCGTATCTTTTATTTCGAATATCCGTAAGTTACCTTATTTCAAATATATAGGATTATTGATTATTCGTAATAATTTTTTATTTTCAGTTCTTTAAATTTTTCTCTAAATTCCAATTTTCCATGTTTTTGAAGAATATCATATATTACTAAATTACATTAACTTGTACATCATATTTTTTACTTTCTAATATTATGATATATTTCCTATGACAGCATACACAAATATTAATTTCGGTGTTCTAATTAAACATAGGTATTTTCTTTTTTTCTTTTATTTATCTACAATGATGTATAACATATGCAGAGTAAAAAAGTGGAAACTTCTATTTTTCCTTTGTCCTATTATACGATAAAACATAGTAAAAAAAGTATATTAATATGTAGATTTCTGTTCAGTGATAACATACGTAGTAAATATATGTATTTTTATACTGTATTAAAATATTACGTACTATTTTTATTCTTTATTTGCCTTTTTCCCCATTTTTTTTTATAAAATATTATTGATTAACATTCATTTTTAACATTGTATTAGTATTCTCATTAAAATGGATATTCCTTGTATTTTTATTAGAAAATTGTGCTTGACGGATGGTAAGTTACATTAACCCTACTTGTGTCAATATTTATATCTTCAGGATCATATTGATATTCCATTTCTTCCTCTCGTCTTATATAATTTAAGTAACGCTTTATTGTATTATTCTTTGGTAATGCCCTAAATATCATGGGTCCCAATGAAGTAAACTGAGGAAAAATTATATATATATAATACATAGCTGTTATATTTATTTAAAATATTTTACTATAAGTGAAGAAATATATATTGAAGTAAAATGATAAATTAATTTTTCTAAATCTTATTTGTAGTTACCTTATATAAAAGAAAAAAAAACAATAAAATTGCAAACGGCGGGAACAATATGCTCATTGCAATTTTAGAAGATGAATATTCAGATGGATTTCCTGAATCTTCTATTACATAATCCTCTGTACCAGATATGCTTATTGAATTATCAGTTTCCCCTCTTTCTTTTACTGTTTTACAAGCCAATGTAGATAAGACACTATAATCTTTTCCGTTAAAATATTTTTTAAATTGCGGACAATATCTCTTAGAAGTATCACTTACACACAAAGAATTTACTTCCTTATATGTTCCAACAGCTGTATTAACATAATTATGATGTATGTTATTGCATGTATTGTTATGATCATTAAGAGCTAGTTTTATGGAATCAAAATTTTTAGAATAATCAAAAACTATGTTCATTTTTTTAAAAAGATCAATACTAATGTCACTTATAAAATCACACTTGCATTTAGTTTCATTTTCAAGTTTGTTCAAACCAGCACCGATTATCTGGATAATATTTTTAAAAGTTACATCATCGCTTAACTTAGTAAGAAGTAAGCTACCTAACCAGTAGTATAAATAATCACAACGCTCATTGCATTCAGAAGTATGGTTATTTATGAAAGATGTATCACATAAAGCATCCAAAATTTGTTCACGCAAATCTTTAATGCCGATTTGTGCGTTCAATTGACTTTGTAATGAGGATATATTTACCCAAGTACAACGGTCTCTGCGTTGATTCAAATTTCTATAATTAATATTTGACATTAATCCTTCTAAGTTTTCATTCTAAATATCAAAAAGAAAAATATATAAAGAAGGGGAACAATTTGTTTATAATTTCTATATATTCTATATAATAATATGTATGTTAATGGATTAAACATAAATATATGATAATTGAAAGAATTTGTGAACCTGTAGTAAATTCGTCATTTTGTAAAATTACATTATTTTGCCAAATAAATAAAAATATATAAAAATAAATTTACTATTATATTAAAAATATTATAGTAAAATTTATTCATATGTTATTTATCATTTATAAATTAAATGTAATTAAAAAAAGGAATCATTTTTTGAGAAAGAATTCTTAAATTACCTTTTAAAATATTTTATGGTTAAAGTCTTATTAAAATATAAAATATATGTTACTTAATATATAATATATATACATACATAATATAATGAAATAATAAAAACTTAATTTGTAAAATTTGTATTTATATATGTAATTCGTTATTTAATTAAATATAATTAACAATAAGTATTATTATTAATAAAGCTATACATATATAAGATGATACTTATACTATCGTACATAATATTATATATTTTATAATATTTTTTCAACATATAATACATTAATACGTGTTTCTCTTTATAAATACAAACATTCTCGTTATTTTTAATAAGTTAATAAAATTATCTTGTATAATTATTAAATTTCAGTTATATAATATTGCAAGTTTATTTCTTCATTGAAATAGATGTTCAAAATATTTGTATATTTATGAATATTCCTACTACACGCTGTATTGTAAATAAACAGAGTAATACTGATATCATCATAATTTATTCACTATAAAATTTAATTGTTAAAATGAAAATTTAGAAAAAGAAAATATTCATATTCTTTGACATTTAAATGCTTAAGAGTACTTTTATCTAGTGTATATACTCAAACTCCCCAAACTATCCATTTTATCTTCTTAACATTATATTTTTTTTTTCAAAATACAATATATCAATAGATATATTACAATTTATAAATATATATATGCACTTTACAAATACATTATGATCTAAATATTTATTATAAAATTCTTTTAGGCATGTAAACGATTAATATATTATAGTATTTTATTTATTGTTATTATTATTATTATTATTATTATTATACCAAAATATGTTTTTAACGTTATATATTTAGCTTATTATAATCCTTTAAAACTATATATTTTTTATTAATTTAATCATAATTTTTTTCTTCTCTCCTTTTACTATATATGGAATAGACAACAAAAGAATCTATATTATTGAAAAACAGGATATATTATTATATGAAATTTTTATGAAGAAAACATTTATAAAAAATAAACAGCAGAATGATAAATTTTAAAAAAGTATAATTATGATTACCTTCACACTTTATATTTGAATGTGACATCTAAATGGTCTATGAATAATGCTAATAATTCGTGACCATCGAGATAGAAAGTATCTAAAAAGAGAAGTTCGTTAATTATGAACATGTTAAAATTATTTGTTATGATAAATATATAATTCCAATATAATATTTATAATACTTGTAGCATAATAAAAATTTCTTCCATATTTTGGTTTTCTTAGTTTTATTATTTATATGTTTGTCTAGTTGTCATATAATTTCATTCTTAAAATTGTAGTTATTGTAAATAATTTTCATGCTATTTTGTGTATTACTACAATTTCATATATAAATGAATACTTACGAATTGTTAACATTTCTGAGTAGTACATGAACTCGAATATATAGAACAACGATAGTCTGAAATGATGAATATGAATAAGAAGTAAAATAAATGTGCTTCCGTTTTTATGGAAAATTGATCTTTTATAATATTGACGTAGGTCTTTTCAGAAACTTAATATATTGCATATGTAGTTATAAAATTATTAGTATTAAATTTTCTTATGAATATTTTTTTAACTATTAATTGGTGATATAAATTTCATGATTTTTCGTATTTATTTCAATTTTATATTCTGCTTAATTGCTTATTAATAATATTTATATAAAAGTTGTAAATATATAAAATTTATTTTCATATATTCATTTTCACTGTGTGACATAAATATATGATTCTACTATTAATGTTTTTTTTCTTTTATGCTTTTTACATAATAATTAAAAAAAAGGATTAACTAGGGAATTTATAGAATATTTAATAAAGAACATAATAACATTTCTATTAAATTAATATGTACAGTAGTACTATAAAAATAATATATTCAATGGATTATTACTATCAATATCAATGTAATGTATTTTACTCTGTTGTATATATAATTTCATGGAGTAAGTCAGTTATTTTTGTTAATTATACACATATTTATTTGTATTATTTTCTTACTAACTAATTGTATATATATACTGTTTCTTATTTAGTGTAAGTTTACACTTCTAGTAATTAGATCGACAAATTTTAATACTCGTCCATGCATTCTTATTCATTTTATATTCTGGCATCCTAATACTTTCTTAATGTTAATATGCATTTGTTCATTCAATTTACTATAATTATTCATTTAAGCTAAAAATTCAGTTTCATTTTGAAATAATGTATTATTTTTTTTTATATTTTAACAAATATTATTTTTTAATACTATTCATATATTTACCGTGAATACGTACAAATATATTTTTTTATTATGATATACAATTTCAAGCAGTACAACCATGTTTATTAATTATGCTGTATAAATGCTTTATTCAATAATTTACATTCAGTTTGTTCTGCATAAATAATAAAGAATATTTAATGGATTATATATTTTTTGTTTATGTAATATTTTATTAGCACTAGAAAAACCTTAATTTATGCATATAACGAAAGAGTAGATTTTTTATAAATATGAATGAATTTAGTGAAACGTATAATAATTAAAAAACAAGATAAAGCATTTTCTTTATGCATTCGTGCAAAATTATTGTGCATGCAAAATCAAGTACGTATTAATTATTTATATAATTAACGGTGATCTAATGCGTGCTATAATGGTAATATTTCACAATGCACACATTATTTAAGGTATTCTCATTTTGCTTCGATATAATGGTATTTTTAAAAATCCTTATATTTATTATGTTATAACATATATACACATATTACATATATATGCTTAATTTTTTGTATGTTGTCATAATATATAAGATGAATCCTACTATATATTAACGGAACTAAGTATAATCGCAAAAGAAAAAGTTGTAATAGGAAAATACCTTATTTTATGATATAATAAGCATATTGTATATTATATATTTCATATATTTTAAAAGTGAATTTTATTTTGTAGCTTGTAAAACAGTGTCATATATTTCTTTAAAATTCTAATTTAAATTAATGAAATTTATGAATTATATTTATTACTGATATTTTTTTCCGAAAAAATTAAGAGGCATATACAATAATTCATTTTCAAGGATATTAAAATGTGTATGTAAATAGTTATTTTATATAAGCCTATTTCCTATACTGGAAAACTGTAATTTAGAAATATAAATTATTTATAAATATACTTCATATATGTATGAAAATTCTAGTGAAGCATTCTTCGAAATGTAAAACAAGTAAGGTCTATATACTACCCAAAAAGATATTAAATGTAATAGAAATGAAAACGAATAAATTTATAGGGATATAAATTAATTATTATTTATAAAAAGGAAAATAAAAAAAAGGGATTGAAAAATAAAAGTATTCATTTTTAAAATAAGTTGTTGTATGTGTGTGTACAAATTATTTTATAAAATTCTAAATACAGTATTTCGAAATTTCCATGAATGCATAATTTCGTGTGTTATGAACAGAAAAATATATACATAATAAATATAATATCATATTTTGTTATTATGAACTTAAAATATGTTATTTAATTATAATATCATTTCCCAAGCTTTATAAATAAAAAGCATATATATAAGAATAATGAACATTTACAATATTAACATCCTATATTACTCCAAAATTAATATTCTTCATGTATACAAAAGTGAATATGTTTCTTTTATTTTTGAAATAGTACAATTTTATTGTAAAAATTGTGGAACAGTAGAAGAAATGTGAGAAAGTTCAAGTATACTAACATAATTTATTTTTTTTAAACATTTTTAAAAGTAATGCATACATATTTTCAATATAGAAAAGTCTAATATTTAATATATGTATATTTTGTGATAATGTACTTTTTCCGTAAATTAGTACATACATATTTGTGTTAATGATTATTATAAAAATATTTTATACTGTGTATATGTTTCGAACATTAAGAAATTTAAATAAATATAAATTATATAAGTACACAAATTAAAGGATAGCTTCGTTTATAACATTATTCAATAAATTATCTTTATTCTAATATAAATATTTGGATTCTTCCGAAAAATATTCATTATGAAAAATTTTCTATTAATATATAGATAATAAACTTATTAGACTGTGATATAAATTAAATATTTTTCTATTGAATACATATTTCAATTTTTTTTTATATACTATTGGGATTCACCATAATAGCATATTACTATATATTGAACTTTATATTATAGTTGTGTTCTTTTTATCCTTTAAATAGTGCATGCTATTTTAATTTTATTACCAGCATGTTAATTTTTAGTAAGTATCAAATCCATTTAATGTGTAAAGTGAATTAAATATTGAATTTAATAAAGAAAAAAAAAATTTCCTTCCTTTACACGCAATAGAATTCAAGGTTATATAATAAATAGGAATTATATAATTATATGTAATGTAATATAGAGAATATTGTCTAATATTTTTCTTAAGGATACCGCATTAAAAGATTTGTTATTATACATGTACGTCCCCTTGTAATGTTTAAAATGTTTCATTATTTGCTACTATTCTGACGTATTTATATTTTTGTTTTTATTTTACTGTATTAAAATATTCTATATATAATAATTAAGCATCATTTTAAATTATGTTACAAATTCTAAATACATTTAATTTTATGCGTAATATTAATATCATTTACACTATAAATAATTATATTTTTCATAATACATGTTTATATTATTAAGAATTGACAATTTCATGTATATTTTTTGTTTTATTATTTCTGTAGCTCTTTTTACTTTTCTTTAAAGATGGATTTCATAATATCTTCGTATTTAAATGTAGTACTTAGAATAAGAATATATAAACCTTTTCTATCATTTTTATAAGGTATTTCAGTAATCCTTTTTGCTTACACTTCTGCTTATTTTTCCCAAAGCACATATGTATCTATTCACAATTTCCTTTTTTATGTTATAAAAATAAGCATCTTACACTGTAATATATGTGAATTATTAATTATGTGAAGAATGATATTGTAAATTAACAAAATCGTTTAACATGCATGTATCTGCATTTTCTGAATACTGTAACAGTTTTGAGGGACCATATTTATATATAATATTTCCTATTCTTTCATTTTTATTTAGAAAACTATGGAACCAATGTTTAAGTGTACTAAGCTATTATATAAAATGAAAACATTGAATGCATTAAATTTGTATATATAGAATAATAGTAATTTTCATGTAAATTTTTTTATATATTTGGTATGAATATATATATATATATATATTACATTTTTTAGAACGAAAAAAACAGTTACAACCGTTGCAAACATAAAAAAAGGCACTAAAATTTCTGTCACATGTGGTGGAGATTTTGAACATTTATACATATCAGTTTCTCGAGGGCACCAATTTTTAGTATCCTCATTTTCCACCAGTTGAATCCATAATTTTTCTATATATTCTGTCCACAGTTGAACTTTATTGCAATCTTCTCCATTACTGGTATAATTCTTTTTCTTCTCGTTTAACCAATCATTAAAAAGTGGACATATATTTTGGTTTACCCTTACTATATGAAAAATGTGCAAATTTATGAGCTTTCTCAAAGGAACAACCAATTTCGTATAACTGTTGATCAGTTTTCTCTAAATAATTTAGAAATTGAAGTGTCTCTTCATTGTTTGTAAAATCGGAATTATCAAACTATGGAAAGATTTGTTCTTTTGTGACTTTTCCACCTGACTGTTAAAAAAAAGAAAAGATAATACAAAAATAACTTATGAATGAAAGAGTTGCATAATACATAATTTATATAAAATGCTTAAATATATAAATAATTCATATAATATGATCTCTAGAACCATGTTAAAAAATAGTATTTATTGTATATATGTGTAACACGGGATATTGTATATTCTGTCAATATAAATGTATATTAATGAAAATAGTTATAAATTATATTTTATAAGGGGAAAAATTTGAAAATAATTTTTTAAATGATTAATATATTTTTAATTTTATATGAAGCATAAAAAATATTTAAAAAATTTTATAACAGTTGTTTCTATTGTAATTAATGAATTATGAAAAAGTTCTATTATTAATTTAATAGACATTTTTCCTTTTAGATATGTCCATTATTGAATTCATTATGGTTAACGTTAAAGTACAAAAACATATATAATGCATTTTAAAATAAAATAGATTGTTAAGAATGTATATAAAGTGTTCTTTCCATATATGTGTATATAAAAGATATTTCTAAAAGATAAATTCCTTGTAAGCGCTATAAAAAAGAAAAAAGTAATACGCATGCGATACATAGTACATAAAGTAACATATATGAAAATTATAAATATAAATAATACGATGTGATATTTGGGATGATTTTTAGTCATAATTTTCTCATACTTGCATTTATATTATACATATAAATTGAAATAATGAATAGTATTATGAATTCATGAATATTATAATTACAAAATTTCTGTTTTATTTAATTTTATGAATTATTTAAAAAAGAAATTATTGCAACACACATGTACCCATTGTATCTCCCTAATCTAACTCTGGCACGTACTAATATTTTGTAATGCGTTTACGCATTGTAAATATATTATCAATAATGAGTACAACTATATATTAACGCAATTAATGTATGTTATGAATTAAAAATATAATACAAATGAATTATTATAAATAGATAATACGAAATTGTAGGTGTGTAAAAGAAAAATATTATGTACATGGTATGAGCTAAAAATTGTTAGTAGGAAGGAAGTCTTAGTATATGAAGAAATAAAATATATATATTAAACCTATTATTTATGAAAGAATAATGTTGTTTTCTATTACAATTTCTTTCCTTTATTTCTTTTATTTTTATTCATTATTATGTACTGATGTATTTTTATTTTATGCACTTTTTCAGTTACAAATTTAATTCTTAGGAAAACTTCCAAATTATATTTGTATTAAATATTTATATACATTATTTTTAAAATGGATTGATTTATTGAAATAGAATATGTTAAAATTTTTAATATTATGAAACTGTTGTAATTAATGATGTATACTTTAGTTAAATCATATATTCTTCATAATATTATCATATATAACTACTCATAATATTTTAATTGTATGAATAATTTTTTATTCTTCTGTTATCGAGGTTTATTGGTAGTATTTACTTATAATTTTTTATCTTTTTATTAATCTAAAAATTCCCGTTATGTGATTCTATTACTTATAATAATGTATATATTTAACTTGGATATCTTCCAACAGTTTGCTTATTTAGACTGTTATATTATTTTTTTCATATTTTGAATTCATTTTTTTTATCTTACATTATTCTTTTTCTATTATGTAAGGTTTTACTTTTTAATTATTTAACTATGATTAGAATATTCTTCTCCTTATTCACGAATGTAAGTATTAATTTCCTCAAACTCAGAAATATTGAAATAATAACTAGAATATTCTTGTATATTTCATTTTTCTTCATAATTATTTTTGTTATTAATACACTTTATGTAATTATCTATACAAGTTTCCTTATTTTTCATGATATCTTCTTTTATACATTCCTCTAATACCATCATATGCATCTGCACGATTAATTTTTCCTTAATTTTTTTTCTTCTATAAGGTTCATGATATGATTTTTCGTTTTCTGATCCATTTATATTTGTAACTATAACGTTGTTATTATATTTGTTTACGCCGTAATTATCTTTTTCTTTGTTTTGTTCATCTACCAATGCCTTAAACCAGTCTTCCTGATAAAACACTTTTATGAGGCTAGCTTGTTTTGATATCCACTGTTTCCATATATCTTTTTGGATTATTATTGAGTATGTTTCTGGTTGATTTAATGTATTTTCTTGTAATTTATCATTTTTCTTTTTACACTTCTTCTCTTCGTTTCTCCATTTATTTTTCAAAATATGAAACCATTCTTGTTTTTTCCATTTTTCTAGAATATTCCTATGGTTTTCTATCCAATTATTCCATAAAATATCTTGTTTTTGTATATCTTCTATAGTTTTTTCATTTTTTATGTTGTTTATTGTTAATTTCGAATTAGGAAAATTCGAATAAAGATCATTTTCGTCATTTATAAACTCACGTAAACATATTTCGAGAAAATCCCCTTTATGTAACTCCCATTCATCATTTTTATATTCTTCGAATATTTCCATGTGTACTTCTATTAATGTTTTTTTGTTCTCCTTTTTTCTCTTTTGCATTTCTTGTTTATATCTGTTAGTTTTTAATAATTTAATGTATACATCGTTTTCAACTGTTTTACCTCCTAAATTAGGATCTTCCCATTCATGCACAGTAATGTTTGGAGAATCATATGCAGGTTTTTCGGGTATTATGAATGTTCTTCGTAAATCCCGTTTTTTTCTTTTTCTTCTTCGCCCAAGCAAGAATCCAAAGGGTGTATACTTGTTTGTGAGTAATTACAAATACATATATATAATATGAATATATTTTTTAGTGGAAATATAATCTTTAGGATTAATTATGAATGGGACTTTATTTTTGTTAAAGAAGATATTTTATTTTACTTTATAAAATTGGAAAAGTAATGTAACAGTTGCTAGTATTACTAAGAGGGTGGGTATGATAACAATTAAAGGTGGAATGCTTTCAGGTATAATGTTAGGATTATCATTTTTTTCTATTGATGTAACTGAGTTATTGTGAAGACCCTTTCCTGATTTTTCGCCAGGAATTTTACCCGGATTTCCACTTACATGAGGGGTTAATTGATCATTATCCCTGTTAGTTCTTATTTGGACTGGAGATGTAATATGCATTTGGTCAATCTGGTTTATGGTTCCTTGAAGTTTAGCATCTGCAGCAACTACGACTTTATCTGGTTTCTGTCCTGAAGTTTGACTTATAATATTTGATGGGTGTGCTCTTGGTTCATGTCTTGTATCTTTATGTTCTGAAGATGCTTCAGTAGATAATGATGCTTGTTTACTCCCATCGTTAGTAACTTTTGTGAATAAATAAATAATATAATTTTGAATGTGATTGTGTATATAATATATTATCATTTTTATTATTTAATACAAAAATATATGAATATAAAAATAAAATATTGTTAGCATTTTAACCTGGTTGTGTTGTAACTAAAACTCCTCCAATATCACCTCCGCTAAGAGGTGTAGGCGTTTGTGTAACTGTTGGGTGAGACTCTTTAGATAAAGAATAATATAAGGATTATGTTTATTTATTACGTGATGTACAGTATTTATTTTTTCTATTGGATATCAATTGTATTATTTTTATATATCTTACCTGTGGTAGATTCTGTTGCTTTGGGCCCATTTGCAGCTTGTGGTGGGGTAGCTTCTTGAGAACTAGGCGCACTAGGAGCTTGTTGTGTAGATATTATAGGTGCTTTTATTGTACTCATTGTTGGAGTTGTAACCGTAACTGGAGTCGCTGTTATAGTTGTAACTGTAGTTGTAGTTCCACTAGCACTTGAAGATGCAGGTGTTCCTGGCTCATTAGCTGTATTTACAACTGGAGGTGTAGTTAGTACGGGAGCTTGGGGTGGAGGTAATGATAAATCTGCAGGTGCAGCTGAAGGTAGACTTTGAGTAGGATGTGTAGTTGTAAGTGTATCTGAAGATGTATTTGATTGTGGAGCTCCATCATGGCCCTTAATTACATCTGCAGGAGGAATTGGATCTGAAGATGAAGATGAACCTGAAGTTATTGTTAAACTGGGAGATGTAACTGGAGTTTGATTCGAAGTTGTGTTTATAACTGTAGTTGGCGTTGAAAATAAAGATGTAGCTGCTATTGCCTTAGGTACGCTTTGCATAGTGGGTGTTAGGGCTGGATCTTTTGGAGAAGGTGGAGGACTTCCAGCTAATGGAGGAGCTTCGTCTTGTGAAGTTGTGGGGCCATTTGTAGGTGGTTCACTTTGTATAGGAGTTGCTTCTGGTTTTCCTCTGTTTCTGCTAACTGCAGAAGCAGGAGCTTTAGATCTTACATGAGTATCTTGGCCAGTATGGGTACTACCTGTTTGTGTCTTAGACGGAGCGGGTATTGGAGAATCAGGAGTAGGAGATTTGGGTTTTGGAGATTTATTTTCTTCAGGTTTTGTTTTAGCATTTTCACCATCTTTATCTTTTACTGAACCTCCATCTTTTCCTTGAGATCCGTGTATAACATTAGGTTCCCTCGAGGGTTGTAGTTTATTTGTGGGTGCTTCTGCTACTGGTATTTTTGGATTACTTCTTGAGGTTAGATTATATTGTTTACAGTCCAATTTACTCTTTCTATAAGTCCCAAGTGGATCATGTCCTCCAGGATGTTTTTTAGTACTAAAGTATTTGTTTACATTTTGAACTTTAAATTTATTAACATTTCTTAAATATTCAGTAGTAAACGATTTTCTTTCTCTGTCTATCCATGAATTATAATTTATACATTGATTATATTCACGGTTTTTTTCTAGAGCTGATAGGTGATCATCTTTTTCTTTACAAAATTTTATATGTTTTGATAATAATTGATTGAGGCTTGGATTATTTTTGTATTTTGTTGGAAAACACATATTTATAAATCCCTCCTCATCATATAATTTACTAAAATATTTACTTCTTTGTTTATTCCATTCACTACTCCATTTTTGCTGAGCAAGTGCATTCATATGTGCGAATATAATTTTCTTTTTCTCAGGAATAATTTCTTTTATTTTGTCGCACAATTCTTCCTGCCTTAAACCGCAATTTTTGTGTCCATATGTATTAATAAGTTTTTTAATATCACCCTGGATAAAAGTGAGAAACACGTTAATATCTATATCGCGTGTATTTGTAGCATATCCTTGAAAACCTGCCATCTTAATTACTTATTACTAATGAATCATTGAATAGCGTTAAAGACAATTAGACGAAAATCCAAGTTAGATTAAACGAATAACTTAAAATAATAATGTATATTTGTGAAATTATAATTCCAAATTCTAATTATTCCTGTAAGTGTTCTACAAGTTTATTTTTAAATTTAAATAGCTACATATGAATATATTACTGAAACGTTTAAACGCATGTAATTTTGCATTAGTGTCTAATATTTAAAAGGAATTTATACGAATTAATAATACATATAAATTAAAAAAATTAAATCACATATTATAATTATTACGACTTAAAGGGGAAAATTGGTATTTCGCAGCTTTATTTTTTCGTTTATATGTTTGTAATACATACATCATGATAGTGAATATGTTTTTATTTGTGTGAATAAACCATAATAATGCACCTATATATAATACATTATTATATAATAAATAAAAATAAGAAAACTATAAAAATAAGTACAAATGTAACAATATACAGAACAAAAACAACTAAAAATAATTATATATTTATTTCTATACTTTATCATTTATATTAAAAAATATATTCCCTTGTATATTATCTGATATTATAATATAAATAAGTGATCTTTTTAGTAGTTATAATAACCTTTAAACTGTGTTTTAATGTACTAATTTTACACAATGCTTTATTTATAATATTTCTATAATACAATATCTAAAAAATAATGCCTTCATAACTTGGTATTTAAAGTTAAAATTATCCATTTACATTATATATTATGTATCAAATTATATGAACAAAAAAGACTAGCATTAAATAATATATCGAATCATTTATAAATAAAATTTATTTTGGTTGTTAAAAAATAAAATATGAAAATAATTTGTGTGCTATGTATCTATAAAAAAATTTTTTTTTTCTTTTTCCTCATTTATTTAACTTAATTTCGGTGTTTGTGTCCGTTTAAACAATTTAATTAATGATTTATCGAAATAATGCATATTATTATTATTTTAAAAGAAATTATGTTTTTTGTTTATTTAATGAATTAAAGCATACTCAAATACAATAGTAAGTGTTGTTAGATTAAGGCGAATAAAACATCTAAATTTAATTTTTTTGAAAATTTTATATTAATTTATATCACCTTTTTGCTATTGGAATTTATTGTTTTATCATATGTTATTCGTATATGCCATAATATATTGTCAATATATATTTTTAATTTATATTGATATAATAGATAAGGACAATACAATGTTTGAACAAATTGTAGTTTTTCTTATGAAATTATAAGCACATTTATTATATTGATATATAACATAAAAAATATATGTAATTTGTAAAGAAGTTAATTATATATATATAATTATTGTATTTTAAATAAATTAACAACAGCAATGTCCATGAAGATACTTAAAAAAAGTTCAGGATTATGACATAAGTAAAGGTAAAGCTAAATGTCATCTAGATGTTTCGAAATAATAAGATGTACATATAAGAACATACAATGCTAAGGAAAATTAAATTAATTATTTCAATAGTAATATGGAGATAATTATTTATTTACCTAATCTATCGTTTTCACTTTTTTTTTAAAATACGGTGTTGTGAATTTTAGAAAATCAATTTTAATTATGCCACTTCATTAATAATTTAAATATTAAGTAGGTAGTTTTCAAATAATAATAAAAATGTATGCTCCAAATTGTTACTTTTGTCATTTTAATTATTCAATTTTTTATTTATTTTTCGCCAATTTTTCTTTAAATATTTATATCCATTTAATTTTTTTATAAAATTTTTTTATAGAGGACTTTTCATATTTTGTATAGTTAAGGAGTAATATTTTATGAGTAATAACAACTTGAAGTATGCCCTTTAATGAGTTATATGCAAAATATATAATAACGCATTATTATACATCCTTTAAACAGTTTATTCAATGGGAACATATAATATTAACGGTTAACATAAGGGAGAAAAACTAATAAAAATTAAATATAATTATAACTACGGCTTAATTTAAAAGAGATATTATTATGTGGAAGCATTTAGAAAAATATGAGATCGTTGTGATAAAAAATAAAAATGTAAAATCATAAAAAGTATTTAAAGAAATTAATAAATAACCTAAAGTTATATTAAAAATTTTAGTTATAATAATATCTTTTTATTTAGGTTAACAAAATTTAAGTATACTACATTTCACATTATCATTAATAATAAGAATATATTTTTAATAAATTTTAAGCAATATATACTATGATAACATATATATAAGATTTTTTAATTTTTTGGAACAATAATTGATAAAATTTTTTATTCAAATGCATACGGCATGTTATTAAAGTATTTTAATATATATGTAATACGTATATCTTAAAAAAAATCGTTTTCGAAATTGACCACGAATAAATTAGCAGTAATATGATTATATAAAAATAAAATTTCGTTAATAATAAATATGAATATATTACATACATTTGAAGAAATAAGTATATATATGTTCCAATTGGGAAAGCTTATAATTATTATATAAATAACCTAATATATTACTCATTGTTTGGGATTGATTTATTTTTATAACCTTATGGATTTTAAGTAAGGAAGTATATCAATGGAAGATTATTTAATAATTAACGTACCTTTATATTTACGTATTCCTCAAATTTTAATTATAAATGATATAATATGTGTTTGTTTCTGTAGAATAAGTGTATGCTAATATATAAAAAGAAATAAAAAATATATAAACTTTACAAATAATGAAATGTTCTAAATAATATAAACTAATGCGAGTACACAATTCACTTAAAAAACGTATTAATCAAAATTTTAAAATAATATTTCATGTGCATTAATTTTGGATTAGCGTTCAGTATTTTGGTTATCAATTTTTATACAGTATATGAAGGAGTGTAAACATGCGTATG